>JAAMXU010000409.1:0-34937 GCA_019693545.1 Chaetoceros muelleri | reverse complement strand
ACTACGATCGAGTCGAGGACTCGTGCCCACTAGACTGAGAGTCTACGCCCATTTTCTACGTATACTGTAGGTAAAACATACTGAGAGGTGCAAATATAGCCGTTGCATGGGGCGAGGGGGGTTTGTTTAGACTTTGGACTTTGGACCAACGACGAACCACCAACATCGGCATAACTACAGTAATGAGAACTAATGTCATCTGTCCAATAGATGCACACAGCTCACACAGTATATGATTGAATACACCAACCATGGGATCAGACTCTATTCATAAAAGCAATCACATCCGACTGTATTTCTACCGATATGGCTCCTCGAGATCCTCGTCATTGATCTTCTTTTCCTTTTGCATTGCATGCCTAGTTTTTCTCTTGAGATCCCTTAACGTGGACCACAATGCTGTCGAGAAGGGAAGTACTAGAGGCACTGATAATACTCTAATAAATTCCAATTTGAGAAAAGAAGCATCCTATCACTTTTTACCCATTAAAGATCGAATCATTTCAGCTTGGGAAATACAATCTGCAAGCAACGAACTTCCGGGTCAATGTTTGGACTTATTGGATCATTTCAACGAATGCCAATCCTCCAAGGAGACCATCGTATTTGGCTGTCATCGCAAATGGTGCTCTTCCTGGTATGGTCACTGTGAAGAAGTCAATGGGATTGGAGATCGGACACAACGAATGCTTTCCATGGTAACAGATGCACTTGACAAATGCATCCGGATCGAGTTTGATTATCCACAGACAAGAAATGGAATAGATTTGAGATTCCCTTCCTCCTTGGAATACAGAGATCCCTGGGGGGTCCTTGCGGAGATGTTTCACTTTCGTAGCTATGACGTATCCGATCAAGGTGAAGTTGACGTGGAATCATGGGGAAAGTTTCGTGATAGTTCCGTCGTCCATCAGACTTTTGCACATTTCACACCCAAAGGATATCAATGGAATCCACATTACAACCCGTGTTTGTATCACATCCTCTTCAAAACTACAGATGAATTCCAAACAGAAATTTCCTATTATGAAGATTTATTCAAATTAAAAGAAGGAAATACCGTTGGTATACATTTTAGAACTGGTGACTTGACTGCATTTGGAGTGGACAACAAGGACATTCGTGCACGGGGAGGAAGTAGCTTGCAATCTTCTTACGAAAAGATGATGTCATGTGCAGAAACACTCGCCATAAAGCTCAACTTGGATAGACATGATGGGGATAGACATGACAAGTACCGTTTCTTTTTAGCAACGGATAATGACCATGTCAAGGAAATGGCCAAACAGGATGGTCGGTATGAGATATCCATGATTCATGAAAAGCCGAGTCCCTATTTAGACAGTGATGGAGATCGAACTGCCTACTTGGACTTGTATTTATTATCCAAAACTGCAGGTTTGACTGTCAATGTTCTTCCTCATGAATATAATGGACCCGCGGAACGAGTGAGTACCTTTGCTAAACTTTCATGGAATATTGGATTCATGACGAGTGATCAGTTGTATGAGTGTGAGATTGAATAAAATATGGTTAGAGGTTAGAGTGGGGGGAGGATTGGTTACACGATATTTCAATCAACATGCATTCCATTTCATTCTCATCCCGGTACGACATATCCAAAGCTTTGAGATCCAAAAAACGTCATGTAGGGAGGAGGAGGAGGAGGACGACGACGATGATCAGGCTGACCATCATCCATACTATTCTCATGACCAAGAATCACTCTTTCATCATCATCATCATTTTCCACATTTCCTCGTGTTGTTCTTGGTCGAAATTGCTTCTTCTTTGCATTCCAATAATCTTGATGGACATGAGCATCCACTACCTCGGCAAGAATCAAATGATGATCATCATCAATAGCATTTCCATCCACACCATCTACAATACGATATATTCTACAATGCAAATGTGCAACCGTTCCCTGAATGGCAAACAAATCATTTTCTTTTTCGGGTGCTTGATCAGAACATCCAAGTCGAACAGCAGCCAAACCATCAATGCCTCGTTGAAACATTTGTCTTTTCTTGGCAGGTTTGTCATCCGTAGAACGAATTTCGTCATCGCGATAATGATGATGATGATCCAAGGGAAATTTACTGCTCTTCCACCTCCCGGATGTCTTGCCGACATTCAACACCAAATCTTCCATGCCTTGGACTGGAACACTCAGTACAAATTCTGTTTCTTCTTGTTGATGAGTATCATCGTCACTCCTTGCATTGTCATTATGAATATAATTATTATTATTACTAGTACTGTTATTGTCACCCTCCTTTGCAAAATTTGTCAATACGGAGGCAGTATGTCGTCTCTTGTTGAGACTCATCATGAATCGTCCCGTGTTATTCGTTGCAGTGAGCCATGATACGACCATGACATTTCGTCCAACAACAATGGAATCTGTTTCTTGTTTGTGAAGATTGACAGTAGTGGATAGGAAGCATACAGGATTGGTGTATAAAATTCTACTGAAAGATTTTGTATCTTGTAGATGAACCCATCCGTTGTCTTGGTCTTCTTGGTGGACGCTGCTGGTTGGTATTTTGTTCGTTATCATCGTCGTGTTGTGGGATAATATAATGTGTGTATATATTGTTGGATCTTTTCTCACACATCACATTTTTGAATATTTTGTGCATCTGATGCCCGTGTCACATGTACCAACCCTAAATGGATAAAAAGATACCGTCACATGGCAGTTTGTGACGTTCTTACACAACGTTGCTGTTTGCTGCTGTCAAGTCAAAGGCCAAAGTTCTCGACAATTTTCATGAAGTACAACCCCAAGTAGCAATGGCAACATAAACGGATAAACCAACAACGTTATCAACTATAGAGTATCGTTTATTTTAATTTTATATACATACCCATATCTTCCTTTCTTTCTCTAGAGAAAAGCTAGCATAGAGAGTGAGTGAGAGAAAGAAATAATGTACACACAAAAGTTCTTCAAGTCATCATCAACATAAGAATCATCATGATCCGATATCCCCCGTCTCTTGCCGCAACGCCATTCCTAGTAGTAGCAGTAGTAGGACTCCTAGTTCTACTGGTACAATGTCATACCATTGGCTCTTTTACCTTGGCATTTGTCCCTCCGACCAAAGGACGACCAAGGTTCCAAATATTCAATACCAATCCTCATGGTCGCGCTGGTGGTTTGGGAAATGGGAAATTGCCCCCTCCACCGCCTCCGCCTCCACGTAAGCCAAATAAGTTTTGGGGAGCATGGGACGATTTCGAAGACGATGGCCGCAATGAAGAAGAGCAAGACGACTCTTCTCATGCTGTAGCTGCTGCTGGTACTTCCTTGTTGGCATCCATGCTGCAATGTCAGCAAAGAGGGGTTGAAGATGAGGCGCTATTCAATGGTCAGCAGAATGAGAATGAGCAGTTGTTACTTACTACTGAAAATGATTGTTTTGAAACTCAAGAAGAAAATGAAGAAGATCCTGCCACCAGCGGCAATCCTCAAGAAGATTCTTTCAACTCAACGTCATCACGGATCCGAGGTGGAAGCACTCAATCTAAATCTGGTAGTAGCAACCCCACAAATGATATTCTTGCAGGGACGAAATCTTCCATTCAAACCACCATAACCTACTGGTCCAATGCATTTCAACAGTTACAAGAAAACATCGTCAATCTATTACCCATGAATAGAAACAAGAAAAAGGGACAGGAGATCGACCTTACCAAAATCCCCATTCAGGACGTACAGGCTCCCACCAGTGACATTCTACCCGACGTGGTCGTCAAGCGTGCAGCACAACGGTCGGGTATGTTGGGATCGGTCATGACGGCCGATCGAGTCAACGAATGTGCACGTCAGGTCAAACAATGGTATTTGCAACGTGGATACGTATTGCATTCGGTGACGGGTGCCACTCTCCATGCGGAGAATGGAACGGCGACGCTGGCCGTGCAAGAACCTATATCGTCCTCCATCCCCATGGATATTCGATTTGCCAAGGAGGTGCCGATTGATCCGGAGACTGGTGAGACAACGACGAGGAAGAAGTATAGGGAAAAGTTGGAACGGGTCAAGGGGCGGCCTTTGAGGAGTGAGGAGTGGGTTGCAGTTGCGGATCAGCTGAATACGACATTGATTGAATCTAGGGGAAGAACGAGTGCTAGTACCCTGTCAAAGAGGCTAGGTTTGAAAGCTGGGAATCATTTCTGTTGGGATGGTGATCGATGGCAAAGCATTGCAAGATCTGGTATATTTTCCAAAATTTGGAGAACTAGTCCAGTACAAATGGGAGATGGTACTGTTCAGTTGCAAGTTCTTTGCCAGGAAGCGCCTCCGAGGAATCTTGAGTATGGAATTTCAAAATCATTATATACTGGAAATTGGGTGAGTAGTTGTATCAGGAATGTAAATAACAATTACAATCAACATTGGTACAAATGCTCATGATAATCATTTGTCGAATACGTGTTACTTTCCAACGTTTTATAGGAAGGTGAGTTAGATTTTAAACATGGCAATCTTTTTGGTGGGGGCGAGTCGCTTGGGTTGATTGTTCGTAGGGGTGCAAGGGACCCTGAACCAAGTGTAACTCTTCGTTACTCGGATGATAAGTTTGGCATGCAAGGGGGTTACGATGCGGAAGTTTTTAGCGAATATATTGCAGTCGATGATCCATCGAAAAGTGTTCATGCCAAGAGCACTATTACATCTTCTGAACCAAATCAAGAAACAAATGATGCAGATACTATTGAAATTGAAGGTAACGTGGAAGACATGTCTCCTCCTCCATTATCAAGTGTTCCAATTGTAGAGGAGAAGGATTCTCTTTTATGTCGTCAAGGATTCAAATTGAGTTTACGTGGTCCAATGCCATCACGAGTTGTCAACAGAAGCTCAGCCTCTGCATCAATTGAACGCACTTCGACAAGGAAAGGAGTCCACGAGTCGATTGGGAGTGCTACCTTGAATCTGGGTCCCTTTGTAAAAGATCTACCCCTCGGCGCAAGGGCGAGCATAGCAACGAGTACCACTTCCGGGGTCCGACTTGGAGGAAAACGCTTACTTCCATATTCCTCGGCAAGTATTACGAGTCGTCAACTTTTCCCACTTTTTACAGATGTGGCTAAGACGTCGAACGGACAAATCAAACTCGCCTTGCAGCACAGTGTCATGTCGGCTACATCGCATCTTCCTCGTCATGAAGCCAATGCTGCTGGGTTTGCTGCAAGAGTGAGAGGCATTTCAGGCTCCTCTATTGGACCCATTGATTCGTCGTTTGGTGGTACAGCTGAGATTAGGGTTCCAGTCACCATTCCTATCCAAAAGGAGAAAATTGTTCAGGATACAAGTGTTGTATTATTTGGAGATTGGATGTTTGCACATAGACAGACAAATGGCTCTCACAATGTTTTTTCAATGGAACAAGTGTTTGGAAAAGCAAGCATTGGCATTGGGCTACGCAAGTCTGTGCAGGGAATACCACTCAAATATGACCTTTCTTTGACAAGGGATGGAAAAGTAGGGGCGTTTGTAAGTCTTGGAAGTGACTGGGAAATTTACTAATGTTCAAAACGGATCTACAGATATGTGGAACTCTATACCAACCATGTAATTCAAATGTCCTCTGAGCTGTCTAGCTGCAGGTAGCATCATAACATATATGCAATAATAGTACCGTACAACTTTATGGATGCAAAAATTAAAGATCATATTTTGAACAAAAGATATTAGTATAGCTAATAATGCCAACCTCGTTGAGGGACATCAAGAACTAAAAGCAATCGGAATACTCCATTATCGTTTTCAATTCTTGGTGATCGATGAACAATTCCTTCTTGCTTTGGTTTGGATTGGTCATGTAAATCGTCACTGCCTCGCCCTTTGAACAATGCTACATCTCGGTGTGTTAGCGACTGAGCGTGCTTGGAGTCATCTTGCTTATTCCTTAATGTCTCTAGTGAATATTCAGGTTGTACCCATTCAGTACACGGGCCTCTATATGTTGTCACCAGCCGGAAGTCAACACTGTCTTGATGCCAAAGCCTACATTGATTACTATTAACTTTGTTTAGTTTGACATATACATTTGACGATTGAGAAATATCTGCAAAGGCAGATACAAGTTCACTAATATCTTGAATGAGATCGTCGATAACCTTCTCGTTAAGAGGCCCATGCGATTCTGGACAAGAAGCACAAGACAACTGTTCCTTTAACCTGCTGGCAGCATCTCCTTTTGTGACCATTCCTTGAAAATGTGGTAGATCTTCTAATGTTATAGCCTCGTCATTGAGAACAGAAACAAATGCAGGAATATATTCTCTACGCCATACACTCATTTTCACTTCTGCCTTCTTGATCACATCAAGATTAGATAGATTATTTACAAATACAATTTGTTTTGAATCCTCTAGATTTATCGTTTCGACAGTTGTTTCCCCATAGCTGTGATCATGACCACACCCACATTTCTCCAATGTACTCACGCGTCGAAATGCTATGGGTTCTTCTCCTAGTTTTGGCGACGATCTAAGTTTCCAATCTTCCTCTAATAGGTCTTCGTTTCTTATAGGATTATTTGTGCTACTAGTTGTAGTATAGCTTGATGATAAACTCATTACAGTAAGCCTGTCCAAAAGGTTCTGCACAATATTGATCATGATCGACGCTTGATTCTCATGTGCGCGTTGATTACCCAATAGAAATAGAAGAGGTTGCAGCATTGCACATTTCATTTTTTTATACACAGAATTGCACCAATATCTAGAAAAATGAGATTGGCCTGGTTGACAGAGCCTAAATTTAGGGCCTATTTAGGCCTCATCGTCATCGCAGATCACATTTCTATTTTTTTCTTCAGCAAGGAACAGAAAAATGGCCTACAATAATACTAACGACGTCCAAGAAGTAGTGTCATCTCCTTTATCATATAAGGTCGAAGCTAATGTATTGTAAATACGTTGCAAGCTACAAATCAATATGCCTAGAAAAACTTCCAAAAAGAAATGTGCAGTAGAAGAAAATACTAGGTCTTCTAAGAGAAGGAGAAATACATCAGCTAACAAGAAAGGCACCACCACCACTGCTGAGCCGTCAACAAGAAGAAGCAGGAGTCTGTTTCCAAACCACGAGGAAAACAACAACACTATTCATTCCAGTGTATGCCAATGCGGTGAAAGCAACGATGAATTTATTCTATCATCAGAATATGTATCAGATGTGCCAGATGATCAAATATCAGACCAAATAGTATTTGTTAATACTTCTTCTGAATTGAAACTGATCACCAACGACCACGTTCAACTGTGCATATGGCGGCAGACGAAACTTCCAACTTTTGCAAAAATATTATCAACTCAACCTCTTGAGTTTACTTCCCTTCCTTCGTTTGAAGGTTTGGTGACTCCATTGGATGCATTTGAAAGACTTTCATCATACTTATGCCCACCTTATCCATTACGATCTAAAAAGTACAATGCTCTGAATGATGAACATATGAAAGACATGATAATGGAAATATCAGAACTAGTCAAAATCTTTTCAGATATATCCAAGTCAGATTTCGTAAATGTCAAACTGGAAGTAATAACTGATAATGGATGTACATTCTGGCATCAAGATTGCGTCGATGTACGATTGGTGAGAACGTATCGTGGTCCGTCTACTGAGTGGGTTCCACCTGCAAACTCTAACGAGACATTACACCAACGTCAACATGATTCAATGCATGCTAGATCATTATCGCATAATGATATAGCTTTGTTTAAGGGCAGAGGTGAAACATCTGAAGATGGAGAGCTGCTGAATCAAGAAGGAATTGTACATAGATCACCTCGTCTGGTAGAAGACGGAGGTGAGGTTTGCCGTTTAGTCTTAATTCTTGACATTCCTGTAGAAGGATGGCATTACTGACAGCACTGCTTATAAATGACCTTTTACTTTGGGAAAATAAAGTATTTTGGAATCAAGAATGTTTCTTGTGATCTACCTTCGATGAATACTAAGATGTGTGCTCTCTCTATGTGTATTCATTGCTTGCTTATGGTCTTCTACAAACTGATCTGACACATTGTACAATCGTCTTCAAGATCCATGAGCTAAGAGATAATGCATTCCCGGCTTTTCCAATCAATCTATTGTGTCTTTGGAAAATCGAGCATCAGAATCGGTCTGTGCAAGTCAGTACAAGGGGTGGTAAAGTAGGGGCGTTTGTAAGTCTTGGAAGTGATTGGGAAATATACCACTGACTTTCAAAAAGTATCTACAGAGATATGGAACTTAACTCTAAAATGTATATATACTATTGCATCAATTCTTAAAGCATTTTTCCAATCATGTAATTCAAATGTCCACGGAGCTGTCTAGCTGCAGGTAGCCTCATATCACGTGGTACACCAATTCGATCCCTAAGATACGCCAAGCTAGCAATCACATTATCGACATGGTCTGATCCACCATCTTTGGCAAGGGTTTCAACTAAATTATCCATATCTGTTGAAACCAAATCAATCCCATTCAGCATCGCCATGGACACAAGTCGCAGACACGCATCTACAGATCCTTTGACCGCTTCGTTTGGAAGAGCATTTGGATCTGACAAAGGTGCAGAGTAGGATGGAAATCCTTTCTTCCCTGCTCCGCGTGACGCAAACGATACGATTGCCTTGTGGTTGAACGACAGTCTTTCGACTGCTTCCCTCTTGGCTGCATTTTCATCCCCACACCAATCCCAATCAGGCTCAACTCCTCCAAGATGAGGTACAAGCGGAAGCTCCCAGCTACCTCTAGAACCATTGGGCAGCCTTTCTCCATTGATTGCCTTCTCAAATGGTTCGCCACCCTCTTCATAGGTACATCCTCCTAGCTGAGGTGGCAAATCCCAACAATGTGAGTAGTAACATCCCTTGGTTAACGTATAAGATTCTAGAGTTTCCATGGCATCAAACCACTTGTTAATACAAGAATACGCTGTCTTTTCACCCTTGGGTACTCGGATTTGATATCCCTTGAAAAAAATCAACGATGCAGCCATTCGTTCAAGAAAAGGTGCAAACATACAATCCACTATGGACACTTGTTCCCCAAGGAAGAAATCACCCTTGGACGCCTTCAACTCATTTTCCACTTCCTTCAAAACATTGGTAAAACTCCCCTTACTACGAGATGATCCTGTTAACCAATACATCCAAGCCGAGAAGAGCTTCCGTTCCAGTCCTAACAATTCCTGGGCTTTCATCCTTTTCTCCGTCTCCTCTGGAGATGGGAGCATGGACTTATGGCCCGGCCCGTTGTACAACTGTTCCAAAGCAAATATAATGTCATTGCTTTGGTTGTAAACTTTGCCATCTATTATCGCAACCGGTATTGCCCCACTCGGCTGCAATCTCTGAAAAGAGGCCGGTTTTTCACCGTAACATCTCATATTGATTTTTTCCACCCTATAGGGAATGCGCTTTTCTTCCAAGAACATCCACACTTTCTGACAATATGGGCACCAACTCGCATGGTCCCTGAAGATAGTTTTTGAAATGAGTTTTCTATCTTCTCACTTGAACTCAAGAAACTCATTCACTCACTCACTCACCTATAAAACGTAACTCGAATATCTTCTTCCTTGTTGCTCTCATCATACAAACGAATTTTATTCAAGGGCGACGGTGGTCCAATACCCTTTTCAACATTTGAACGAAATGCCCTTTCATCGGGTGTCTGTTTGGATTCCAAATCTAATCGAATCTCCTCCCAAGAATACGAAATCATGGAGGAGATCTTTGAATCCAATGCGGCCGTCGTGGTACTACTACTACTAGTCTGCTGTCCTGTGAGTGAGGATGCAATGTCACCAAACAAATTTCGAAATGGATTACTCCCAGCAGCAGAAGGGCGATTATTCTCTGCCGAAAGTTTGGTGGTCAGAATGGAATTGGATGACACCAAGATCGACTGTCTCAAACTAGTAGGGCTAGTACGAATAGAAGATGTCAGGAGAGCTTCCACAACGACAAGGGGGGGCTTGGGTGGCGACGACGATGGATGAGAGGAAGGTATTGCAACGAGTACAGTGGCGATAAAAACAACTGCTGATGAAGTCAAAATGGACAATGTTCGATTGGATTGTTTGCTCATGTTACCAATGAAGGAATGAAGGAATGAAAAAAAGGCAACGAAGAAAGATCAGGTTTCGTTCTGATGTACTGTATTATGATTTATGATATGTGTAGTTTGTGACGTGTACGTGTACCCGTGTACCCCTCCTGGCTGCTGTGGTGGTACTCGGTACCGAGAGAGAGAAAGCTCCTGGCAAATAATTGCAAATAAAATGTACAAAAAACGACAGAAATCCGATTCTCTTTCTATCAGCACGGAAACTTCATCCGACATTAACATTCAACAGCTGCAACGGCTCTTGGTATCTATTCCTCCGCCTCCTCTCATTTGGTTTATCCTTGTGGATTCCAATACTGGTCAATCGTACAAGGGAACCCGTGCCCACAAAGTAACTATCATGCCAGGCAGTCCGGGGTTCTACAAGGGCCCCCGATGCCAGTTGTCCTTGAAAACAACAATGTTTTATAATATATTATGATCATATATACTTCATAGAGAAAAAGATTTTGATGCCATTCAGGTCCTGTGCCATATAAAAAGATTCAATAAAATATCCCTATCATCATTCGTCTGAACTTGTTTGTTCTTTACTGAGAAATCTTGGCACTGACAATCTTTTCAAGAGAAACTATATCCTTGGCAAAGTTGCGAATGCCTTCTGCAAGTTTTTCTGTAGCCATTGGATCTTCATTCATCATCCATCGGAATGTCTTCTCGTCCAGTGCAATCTTTTCAATATCTGCATCTGCACATGCAGAAGCATCCAACTTCTGGACAACCTCATCCGTACTATTCGTAAGCTTCTCCAAAAGATCCGGTGAGATGGTCAACCTGTCACACCCAGCCAGCTCCAGAACCTCTCCCGTATTCCTGAAACTTGCCCCCATCACAATAGTCTTGTATCCAAATTTTTTATAATAGGTAAAAATTGAAGCCACAGATTTCACACCAGGATCATCCTGAGGCTCGTACCCATCCACCCCATCATTCTTCTTGTACCAATCCATGATTCTTCCCACAAAGGGCGAGATGAGGGTACACCCTGCTTCGGCACATGCAATCGCCTGTACCTTGGAAAATATCAGAGTGAGATTGCAAGAAATCCCCTCCTTTTCCAAAACTTCCGCTGCTTTGATACCCTCCCACGTGGCAGCAATCTTGATGAGGATCCTGGATTTGTCAATGCCCTTTTCTTTGTAAGAGGCGATGATGCTTCGTGCTTTGGCAATGGTGGCTTGGGTGTCAAAGGAGAGGCGGGCGTCAACTTCGGTGGAAACGTAGCCGGGCACGATTTTGGATATTTCGGTTCCAAAATTGACAGCGAGTTCGTCCTGTAGAAAGACAGAGAGAGCGAGGGCGCGTATGAGTAATGAGTATAGCATGTATGTATGTTATGTATGTGTAGGAGGAGAAGGTGATATAACACCAGAATGCATCATCATGCACGATTTCATTCCATACAATCAACAAAAGTCACGACTTTTATAAAACAACGATTACTTTGATGCGTGCATATCCCGTACATTTCTCGTGTGGCTCGAATCTTCCATATGAGAGAAAAATACAAAATCACTCACTCATTCACTCACCATTGTAGTGGACAAATCTCCCTTTCCATTCTTGATTGCTTCATCAATTAAATGAGCATAAGCTGGCATTTTGGCGGCCTTGAAGATTAAACTTGGATTCGTAGTTGCATCTTGAGGCTGGAACCTGCGGATCGCTTCAATATCGCCCGTATCGGCGACGATGGTTGTGAGCTTTTTCAGCTGTTCGACTTGGTTTTCTTCGTTTCTTGCTTTCTTATTTGGATGCTCCGTCATGTTTTGTTCCTTGGATGTTTTTCTTGTCTGTGCGTTAATGAATGTTATTTATTTGTTCTTGTGGAGAATCGAGAGATGAGTTAGTAATCGCGTTTACTTTTTTTATTTGTGAGAGTGAAACGGAAAGACAACCCTCGGAAAATCTTTCTTTTGGTAGAGGGGGGGTCGTTTGGGGTTCGGGATGGATGAGAACAGATGAGAACACTACACTGTACTCGTACACTACACGTAGAGCACCTTTGTTGTGTTTTTTTTTCCGAAAACGAAAAAGAGAGAGAAAAAAGGAGGAGCTAAAGGAGTACTGTACAATTCGGCAGATAGTTCTGCGTTGAAAATTTGATATCGAATTTGTTTCTAATATTTTTTGTAAAACCGTCTTGACAATCGTCTTGGTGTGAAAATTTTTAAAACAACTATTTTTAAAAGTAAAACAACAACAAACAATACAAAGTCACATCCCTCACATCCCAAAAAGCTCACACTTCACAAGTTGGAACGACATACAACAATGCCATCTACAATGCACTCTACA
This sequence comes from Chaetoceros muelleri, assembly GCA_019693545.1. NCBI lineage: Eukaryota > Bacillariophyta > Thalassiosirophyceae > Chaetocerotales > Chaetocerotaceae > Chaetoceros > Chaetoceros muelleri. Next base: position 22,495 of record JAAMXU010000409.1, on the reverse strand, counting down.
GGAACACACTGAAATGAAATTTCATATATTTGTTTGATCAAGGGAAATGAATTCAACAAGTCCCTAGATTGAAGCGTCAAATAAACTTGTTTGCAAGCCAATGTCCCCTGAAGCTTTTGTCCGTGAAGCAACTCCTTCTCCAATTTCAACCAAAGCTCTTCGCATTCATGAGGTTGCCACTCCTTCTCCTCCTTCTTCTCGTCTCTTGGAGTTCGAACACGAGCAAATGCCTCGGCACATTTTCGATTTCTACCCCCATAGCATGTCGTGATTAAATCTGCCATTCCACAACTTTCTAAAAAGGTATCATCCCTCACGCCCTCAAAGAAAATCCTACAAAATTTGATCATTTCCTTCAATCCCACTCTCAAAAGTGCTGCCTTTGTATTCCCTCCCAGATGATCCAATCCATCCACAAATCCTGCACCCAATGCAATGACGTTCTTCAAAGCACCCGATACTTCTGCCCCTGCAACATCCTTGACGTGCTGGACTCGAAACGTTGGAGAGTCAAATATCTGTCGAGTCAATTCATTCATATCCTTCCTATCCACTGCATCAAAATTGGAAGCAAGCGTCGATTCACAGATCTGACCCTTGGCGACTTCATCTGCAACATTGGCTCCCATGAGAACTCCGCATGAAAATCCTGCGGGGAAATGATTCTCCGCGTTCATGATTTCCTCGATGCTTTGAGAAATAAGTACAGGCCTTTTGCTCGTTGGATCAAAATCCATCCCCTTGATGAGACTCACGCCCCGACAAGACGGATGAACGACCCTCCGAATCTTTTTCAAAAGCGGGGGGAGGAATTGATGTGGGAGCACAAACAAAAGGAGTGTGGCATCCTGACAGGCCTTTTCGAGATCTGGCTCGGCAATGACGTTGTGGGGGAGGCCAATGCGAGGAAGGTACTTGACGTTTTCGTGTTCTTCGTTGATGACATGGGAGAGTTTGCGAAGTCGTCCTTTGTGGGTGATTTCTTCTTCAAAGACCCACATGTTCACCTCGGTTTGACAAAAGGGAAGGCGCCGGGCGTTGGCGCCAATGAGGATGCTAATGGCCGAGCCCCAGTTGCCGGAGCCGACGATGCATATCTTTTCTTCGGTGGATCTTCTCCTGGTGGCCAATGGGGTTGATTCGGAGTTACTTTTTGAAGATGGGGCTGTCGCAAGGCACATGATGATGAGGAGTAAAAGATTCAAAAGTGGAATGATTGACGATGGGGACGGATGGACGGATGATCAGGTTAACTTGGGTTGTTAGTTGCTATTGTAAATGACACCCGAGGATGAAAGAGAGAGAAGAAGTAAAAGGTAAAACTGCAACGATCTTCTTCTAACATACTACTGTATTCTGTACGAGAGAGTCTACCCACGCGACCAATTGTACTGTCACGCGCGTGATGACGACATGACGACCTGCGTGAATTTTCTCAATTTTCATTGGTCAAGAATGAGAAAGAATTCTCAAGAAGAACTGGTGTGACGGTTGAAAAAGGGACCAAGAAAAACAAAGAAGAGAGAAAGAGAAAGGAAAGAGAGGGGGGAGAAAAAAGAAATTCCAAAAGTGACAGAGCAGGGGATGTTATCGTACGTACGTCGTACGGCAGGACAAATCGGGGAGAGGTGACATCATCGCGCTCCGACATCGACATACGACATACAGACACAGCAAGAGACACAACATGACAACCCCCGCAAAAAGAAACAATTCCCTTAAGTCGAATGAAATATTATATGCAAGCAAGAGAATGAATGAATATTGAATCTTCATTGAAGATATACTGGATCGTCATCTCCAAAGAATAAAGACATGACATCATCACGACTCCCGCTGCGATCTTCGTTTGACGCCAGCTTGATTAATGTTGTTTCGTTATGTCGCTGGGCGTCGCGATCGATATAGCTGTAAAGAAAATAAAAAGCACAACTTTTTAATGCAACAAAACCAAGAAAATAACACAATGAATCTTGAATCACAATGTATGTTTCTTTTTTACTAAACTAAAGGTAGTTCTTAGCTTTCCCTAAAGTGTCAAGAGAACCTTGGTTGAGAGTTGTGGTAGACGGAAAGAGAATAATTCCTGACATTCACATTCAAATGACAAAGGAGAATTGTTGCTAGTTCAAATAATTTGCAGCATCTTTCTTTTCTCTCTCTCCCTCCCAAGGTCATACTGTTCAGCTCATCATTCTCTGGAATTCGGTCTCTACGTGGTTGAGGAGCAGTCTCTGATCTGGCTAGAGAGAAAGGATACTGTGCCATGCTACCCGTACCCTACCAGCTTGTACAATACACAAAGATCCTCCCAGATTCTGGCAACGAGAATCTAAATGACATCAGTATGAATTAAGATGAATCACTGCTCATTTTTGACATTGGATAAGCTTGGATCATATCATTCAAAATAAAATCTTCTATTCACATATTTCTCCACCAAACGATATAGTTTGGTCAGCACCCTTCCTCCGTAAAATAAAAACTAACCATTTCCATTTTCCTGAGCACTACTTCTAGAGTAGCAAACTAACAAATATCTCATCATGAAAGTTTCATCTGTTGTTGTTCTCCTTTTTTTCTCTGTTTCCAGTGCCCACAGTGCCAAGGAAGGACAGGCAAAAAAAGGTACCGCGACCACAACTAATGAACCAAAGAGTTCTCGTGGACTATGTGTCGTTGGATGCACTCCTTATATCAATCCTTATGATGAAACTGCTGGTGTTCGCAAATGGAATGCCCTTGTACAGGAAATGGCTGAGAATTGTGACATCATGGTTCATGTAGGAGACACAAAAGCTGGAGGAGCTGTTTGTGACAGAGATCTCATGGTAAGTTTTAGGACGACGAGTAGCCAGCAACTAACTCCTGTTTGTCTTTCAGTTGAAATTATTTCTACTGACTGCTGTTGCATTCCCTAGACTGGTCCAATTCACACCATGATCGAAGCAGCAAGGGAGACTGGCACTGCGGTTCTTTATGCACCAGGAGATAATGAACTCAATGATTGCCATAGAGATGGTTCACGTGTACCACCCCGTCCAGCTGACTTTTATAAGGCAGCGGATACTCGTGCTTTCCTTATTTCAGATCTTGGTATTGACAATAAAGATGAAACTGATCTCACTGGTCAATACAAGGTTGACTTTCATACCATGGCTGGAACTATCCGTAAGTAATTTTGACGATCCCCTTGTTCACCCTTGACATGTTTATGTTTTTTTTTCATGGTTGTGATGAGGAGAATCAAAGTGCAGCACTATGTTTACTAATCTTTTTTGTTTTCTTTGTTTTATCTTCTCAACGATTCCAGCTGGAACCAATGATTCCTATGACTGTGCGTTTGATAAGTATTTTGCCGTGAAAGATGAGGGCTACGCTGTTGCTACTTTAGAGGTTCTCGGCTCTCAGTGGTACCTTGCTGACCAATCGGGAAGTACTACATACCCCAATCAAGATACGGTCGACCCTCTTGCAGATCGTCTTGCCATGTACCTAAATGCAAAAGACTGTGCCCTAGACTGGATCGAACAAAGTGCTGCCAAAGCTCATGCTTCTGGCCTTCGTTCTGTTGTGTTCCTCTTCCAGGCGCACTACTGGAATCTCGATGTGTATGGAAATGTCGTTGGACATCTACCATCGGATGGTATCGGTGAATACTACAAGCCTGAAAATCTTGCTGAAATGACCATGGCCTTGACAGGAGAAGCGATTGAAGAACCCTTCCAGCCACTTTACGACAAACTCACAGAGGTCGCATTCAACTATCCTCACATCATGTTCTATGTCGCCCATGCTGACTCCCATATCTGGACGAACATTCGCCAGAATAGTTATGCAAACAATGCCGGTGATAACATTATTACTCATCACAATCTGATGATTTTGCAGGTTGAGGGTGATTCTCGCGCTCTAACTCAGTATGCCAAATTAACTTTTGATAAGGACGCCTTCCAGCCTGTAACGCCTCATCAGATTTGGTCTGAGACGGCATACGCATTACCACCCTATGGACATTCTTTCATCAAGTACCAGTAAAATGCGCCCATTCCACCATATAGAGCTTGCATCAACCATTTGTATGTTTACATTGTGTCACCTGTTCCTAAAAATCACAATGATAATACGGAAACTTTGATAGCCTTGATTGATTTTACTTTCAAACAATTCTCAATGTTTTATGATCCCACCCATACAATCCTTTATACTTTTCAAATAATCTCGTCAGAGCATTGCAAAATTGTTCATGCATAATTTCCACTTGTTTCTCAAATTGTGGACTTTTTTCAAGTACCGGTACTTTACCATTATTTCCTGCCATGGTAATCATTTTCGGAGGATGTATAGGCTCACCCACCACATACAACAACTTTTTCCGAAAGGGAATGGGCAAGCCACAAACTCCATAAAACAAACAAAGAGAGACTCTTATCCAATTCGACACCTTTTCCAACAATGGCAACTCCAATCTCTTCAAAAGCTTGGAGGAACCAAAGGTATAAATTGGTACAATGGGCACTTGATGCTTCAAGGCCATTCGGATGAATCCTTTCCTTGAATTTAGAATGATGCATTCTTCATTGGGATGTCTACCTTCTTTGGGATATCCCTCAAACATTTCCGATATTCCACCGGGGGCCAATCCAATACGATGTCCATGAGAGAGAGCACGATCTACTTCCTCTTTGGATGCATCTCTGTGTGAGGAGGATTAAGGAGGAGGTTACGTACAGTAGTATGTATTATTTATTGTGCAATTGTTGTCAGACCGATCGATCCATCTACATTTAGCGTTCTATGAAATAACATCAAATTATCCACCTACGTGCGTGCGGTAGGTACATTACTTACACTTGTCTCAACCATTGAAGAATCGTCTTAAGGAGGGGATAAAATCTCGTCGCTGTGGCCACAACCGGTCGAAATTCACCAAAAGATTCCTTGGCACGTTCGGGAAGGACCGCAAATCCCAATGAAAATGGGAATATACCATGGGGTGAAAATGCCAATATCGCCGGATCTTTTTTCATGTCAAAACATCTATCCTTGTGACGGAGGACGGTATCATCATGGCTTGTACTGTTAGCGGGTGCATCCATAATAACTTGGAAGGTAATGTACTTCAACCATGCATTCCACAATTTCCATCGTTTGACCCTTACCCACTTCCCCACACGATAATGTCGATGAGGTCCAAAGATTGTACATAGGATTAAAGCTAGCAATAAATTCCGATACAATGCCCTCTTTTTTGCATCTTCTTGTTTGGTGGTATTTTTCCATTTCTTGTACAGGTACACAAAGAGTGAGGGGACCCAAATTATGCTGCCAACTATAAATAGTGAGGATAGTTTCACCGTCCAATCATCCATTCGAGATATGGATTTCTCTCCTGCATTGATGTTCTGAAAGTCTCTCTTTTGTAACTGCTGTTTGTTATTTTTTACAATTGTGGTAGACATTGTTGTCTTTGTTTGTGTTTGTTATGGATCCCAAATGTTACATACAAAAAATGGGTTCATTATGGGCGGGTCGTTTCTCGTTTTATGTTGCTTGTTCATGGCACGCTACAGTATTTTATGTGGTAAATAAATAAGTACGGTTCACTCTGTAGAGACAATATGTTGTACGTGCGTAATTCCAACGCACGTGGTATTATTGTGCATGCATGTACTCTGTATGACCAACAACCAACCAACCAAGCAACAACCCAACCGCATACTACAGTACGGGTACTGGTACTACCAGGAAGGTACTGGTACCGTGACAGCCCTGAATGAAAAAGACACCAATGCATGCATGGCATGCATGGGAGCTAGCAACCAGCAAGAGAATACAAAATACAATTCTTTCTTTTTCCTCCTGTTAGTGCCGGTCGTAGAAAATAAGCGTATATCTCTCAGTATATGGTGGGAAGAGTCCTCGACTCGCTGCTAAAACTAAAAAACTTCTAACCCTGTAAAGTTTTGTTTTACATTAATTGTGAGGAAAAAGAATCCACATTCTCAAAAAACCTCTATGCAAACATATATAGAACCAGAACCCCCTTGTCCATCTAGTCCCGATTCGTTCATAATCCAGGTCCGACTCTCCCTTGAATCTCCTAACTTCGTCATCTTATAGTTCCCCAACATTATTCACTCATGACTCGTCTCTCAGTCTTGTCATTTTATTTAGTTCCCAACTATTGACAGAAGATTCAAGTCTCTGTCTCTCTCTCATTAACTGTAGGCACAATCTCCCTTCAGTCTGCTCTGCAGCTGCATCTTCCTGCTGGTTCTAGGGTATCTACTAGCCTTGTTCTATTCTCTCTAAGTTCTAGAGTGGATGATTTGTCGACCGTTTTGTTAGTCGTTAATCCGTCACACTGTCGCGCCGACAAAACTATCCGCGAGTACGCGCCGCTCTCGTGGCTGGTGCGATATACTAAGCCGTAGGTAAGGTTCTAGGTACAATTATTTCCAACGCACCCCCGTCGCACCTGCACGTTCATTAGCCGCGTCTGTGTCCGTGGTCGCTGATTTGTTACAGTTCCTCTTTCCCATTAGGGCGTCAGCAAATCTATAAAACAGGTTTCCTCCAAGCGGTTTGGTTAGCACGTCGGCTATCATCTCCCTCGTGGGCAAGTATTTTATGTCGATCGATCGCAGCACGTTCCATGCCTCGTACACGATGCTTCTTCTCGCGTTTAAGTGTCTCGATCTCACATTTCCACTGTTTACATTGTTCACCAGAGCAATAGTTGGCATATTGTCTTGATACACTAACGGTACATTCAACTCAACACCTTGTTCTTCCATATACTCTTGTGAATTTTCAATCTCACCTAATACATCTGACAACCCCACTAACTCTGATTCTGTGCTACTTTTCGTTGCTATCTTTTGCTTCTTACACACACTCACCAAGGTTGATCTGCCGAGGTTTATCGTCAGCCCTGTATGTCCCTTTCCGTCTTGATGGACCGCAAACGATGCGTCTACATATGCCACAAGTCTCTTCAGGTCCCCTGCACTCGTGATAATTCTTGGTTTCTTCAAGGTCAGTCTTAAATAGCCAAGTATTCTCTTCAACTTGGCATCATCGTCAGTGGTCGGTTCTCTCACTCGCGTGCACAGGTACAGCACCGGCAGTTGGATGTCCACCCTTGTTCTCTTGCTCAAATAGAGTAGCCTTGCTACCGTGGTGTGGAACCTCGACTTGTCCTTGTGACACAACAATTTACCTTTGGCTGGTTTGAATAAATTGATATTTGCAGGGGTGGTGGCTTTCTTAAGGTTTTTATATTCATCAAAGGAATTTAATACACTGTGGATGTATCCATCCATGCGGAGTTCAATGGTTCGACCACCATCGATGCGGTTCAATACCATTCCCAAATACGTGAATTGGTCACCCGTCTCAACAGTCAATTCCCCATACTCACTTTTCAATACATCAATTAACCACTTTATGTCCTCATCCTTCTCAGATAGGATCAGGATGTCGTCAACATATAGGATGATGGTGACACTGCGTCCTCCATTTGTCATATTCATTACACAGTTATCAACCTTATTTGCATAGAACCCAAGACTCTTCAAAAAGGTTGTCAATGCACTGTACCATAATGCAGCAGACTGTACCAGACCATACAAAGCCTTAAGGATTCGGACAATCAGCTTTCCAGAACCGTCATCCACAAACTCTTTTAGCTCTGGAAATAATTCTAGTAGAATCCTTGTTAACTCTCTACTTAGTTCCATAAGTATCTCATCACCATCGTCTACATAGGCATTCAAATAAGCTCCCCCTATGTCGACCTTCGCGATCTTCCTTCTTTTCTCAACTGCAATGCTTAGTTCCATCATAATACTGTCGATCTTTGCAGTTGGCGAGATCTTATCTCCATATAAAGACTTATCCTGCATGCTCCCGTCTGCAACAAGTCTTCCTTTTAATTTTTCAAAATTCCCCAGCCCATCGTATTTTTCCTTTAGGAACATGGACGATCGAATTACCTTTCTGAGCTTCTTCCTGCTGAGTCTACTCCTCTTCACAGGTTTGAAGACCCTTTTCTTTTTGAATAACTGTTCAAATTCCAGTCTAATCGCCTCCTTCGCATCTTTCCCATGTTTCTCCAACCCCTTTCGCACGGACATCTGGGTGAGAGAGTACTGAAAGTTAGCATCTCTCTTCGCAACTCTTGCTCTTTCACTGCGCCTTAACTCAGGTGGATCAGGCGCCGGCTCACTCGCCATCATGTTTGGTTTCACATCCTCGTCATACTCACCCCCGTGAGCTTCGCTCGCTACTCCCATTTCTTCAGCGGTCGCATCCTCGATGGCAGCTTCCTCTACTGTCACAGTCGGAAAGTCTGGTTTATTCTTTGGCACAATCGTCTCTACAGATCGCGTTTTCTCATCATCTTGCTTTGGCATATCTTCTGCCTGAACTACGACTCTTTCACCAGCTTGCATGTTCATCGCCCTGACTATATGCTCTGGCATGAACATTTTCACCCAATGAGTACGTCTCACATAAGCTTCCGTCTTAAGGTTCCAGAATATCCACGAGCCAGACACGTTTGCTGCAGGATACAGAGCAATACAAGGCTCTGTCCTCTCTTGCATCGAATTAGAACGTACCTTTGGGTCATAGGTTTCCACATAGTCCCCAAAACCCAACATAAACTCCCGCTTGTAGTCTATCTTCCTACCAGTGAACCTACTCCTTGGACAAACATTATCATTCAGAGCAGTGGTTCTCCTTGTATTCATCCTGTTCACAATGTACGTAACGAGATCCTTCACCCTATTCCTTGGCAAAGCGTAGGGAAGTCCTGCCAGCACACTTCTCAAGTTCTCCTTCACACGTCTAATCTTGGCATCCACCTTGTGGAGGTGGTCACCAGCTCCAGTGCTGTTGATTTCGGCTCCTGGGAAACTGCCTTCCAAAGCAGCAGTAGACTTCTGTGGGTCCACAATTACCAGATTGGCGTCAAACCCTCTGCTTCTAAGCAGGTTGATTTGCACCTGAAGCGCCTGACCAATACAATTCTTGCCTTGATTCGATAGAGGGCTACTAATAGTCAGCTCTAGGGGGCTCGCCACAGACAGAAGGAATGTCTGTTGACGCACATGCATGACATCGCTTGTCAGTACTTGCATCTTCTGTTGCTCTCTCAACCCTTGGTCTGCTCCTGGGTCAGTTGTCTTTGCTGCTCGCTTAGTCGCCTTACCTCTTACGACCTCCACCATAGGCCCATAGATATCATAATAATTATTGATATCATTCACACTAATCGGCACGTTGTTAATGTTGCCATCTCGCACCATATGGATTGCCTCATTTCGGCTAGGGTAGCCAGCATTTTTGATAAACTCCTTTGCCTCCAGGGCACGCCTCTTCTCCCTTCTTGTGTACATGTGCTCACGTTCCTCTACCGTCATGAGGCTAAGCATCAGGCTACACTCATTATACGTATCCTTTATCCAATCACTAAAGTTCTTGGCCACATATAATTTGTTCCTTCTCGTGAACTTCACATCCCTATCAGGCATATGCACCGTGTATGACTTACCCGGGTCATAGGACACCCTGTATATGTCCTCCACATCGGCTTGGCTCAGTACGCTCACTCTCGTATCCTTGCTACTTAGGCAGTCAAAAAACTCATCCAGCATACCAACTTTAGTGAGCCTAGTTCCGTCACCAAAAAGGCCTCTGCAACCACCCGCGCCACTTCGCACGTCAGACAAAAACCTCGGATGTACTATATTCAACTGACTCCCACTGTCAAGAATCATCTCGTAGTATTTCACGGCGCCATTTTTGCCCTTCATCGACATAAAATCACCGAAAGCCTGTGTCACGCCCACTAAGGGTTCGCCTTCACTCTCATCGGCATCCTCCTCAGTACAATCGCGCGCGAAATGACCCTTCTTTCCACAATTGTAACATTCGACGTTTTCCGTTTTCTTTTTCTGTTTTTTCTTCTTTCGATAGACCAGCGTCGCCCTTCGACTCAGTCTTCTCAGTCCCAGTGTTACCTGACAATTTACCATTTTTATTTTTGTTTTTATTACTATTATTACTTTTACTTTTCCCCTTCTGTACACGGCTTGCCTCTACGGTCGCGTAACTGGCTCCCACATTGAAGTTACTGGCTCCTTTCTTCACGACTAGCCTAGTGTTAGCTAACACATAAACTTCATTGACATCCTTGGGAGGCTTCATCACTCCCTTGGCAATGTCATTGATTGTCTCCACAATGAACTCGCTGTATCTTGCCCTGTCAAGGCTCTCAAGGAAGTCCATAGCTACGTCCTCTTCGGACAGCTCGACGTTACCTTGATCCTTGTAGGCATCGTAACGGTTATCAAACCTTGCCTTGAAGTCCACTAGCGACTCGTAGGTCCCTTGTTTACAAGATTGATACTCCTCTCTTGCCTTCCTCTTGACCACTTGCATTACCTTGGAGGACGTGGCTACCATGTGCAGTTCTTTGATAGCCTTCCAGAGAAGCAAGGGATCCACCTCCTCATCGATCTCCTTGTAGTCCTCATGCCTCTTCAGTTCATCCAGGCTTTCTTTGCTCAGCTTGGAAGTCACATAGGCATACATGGACGCCCTATTGGCCTTCATCTTGGAGATTAGCGTCGCCCTGTCCTTAATTGCATGGATTAGGGATGCCTTCTGGACGTCATCAGTTGCAGCATCAGGGTACTCACCATTCCTGTCAATCTCAGGTGGCTGCCAGTACTCCTCGAGCTCAATCAACCGCCCTAGGTCTCCGTACTTCTCGATGCAGGCCGTCTTGATGCAATCCCTGAAGGTCATGAAGTTGTTGTAGGGTCCATACTTCAGCATCGGCACGGCTTCATCACTGTTGAGGGACTTGCCCTTGGAGGCACCTCCCTTTCCGGCTTGCTTGGGGTTCTTGTCACGGCTTCCTTTCCCAAACCTCTTGAGGGCAGGCTTGTCGTTCTTCTTGTCAGGATTGGTCATTCTTGATTCTCGAAAGCACAATTAATTTAAAACGTAGAAAATAAGCGTATATCTCTCAGTATACGGTGGGAAGAGTCCTCGACTCACTGCTAAAACTAAAAAACTTCTAACCCTGTAAAGTTTTGTTTTAAATTAATTGTGAGGAAAAAGAATCCACATTCTCAAAAAACCTCTATGCAAACATATATAGAACCAGAACCCCCTTGTTCATCTAGTCCCGATTCGTTCATAATCCAGGTCCGACTCTCCCTTGAATCTCCTAACTTCGTCATCTTATAGTTCCCCAACATTATTCACTCATGACTCGTCTCTCAGTCTTGTCATTTTATTTAGTTCCCAACTATTGACAGAAGATTCAAGTCTCTGTCTCTCTCTCATTAACTGTAGGCACAATCTCCCTTCAGTCTGCTCTGCAGCTGCATCTTCCTGCTGGTTCTAGGGTATCTACTAGCCTTGTTCTATTCTCTCTAAGTTCTAGAGTGGATGATTTGTCGACCATTTCATTAGTCGTTAATCCGTCACACTGTCGCGCCGACAAAACTATCCGCGAGTACGCGCCGCTCTCGTGGCTGGTGCGATATACTAAGCCGTAGGTAAGGTTCTAGGTACGATTATTTCCAATGCCGGTAGCCGGTACCAGGTACCCCTCGTCCCTCGTTCTATTATATACATTTATATATATACAAGTAGGGACGGCTGCTCGCTAGCTCGCATAATTTTATGTTAGCTCTAGAGGGAGTAGAGAGAGATGAGAGGTAGGTGAATTGTGTTCCAGGTGATCTGTGTTTGTGCAAGTACTGTTTTGTGCTTTGAGCTGTATGTACGATCAGCATCAGATAGGCAACAGGAGTTTAGCCGTCAAAATGGTGTTTTTTTTGCTCTGTTTTTAGAATAATTGATTTGTCAAGATGGAAAAGGAAATTTGAGTAAACATACGTACTGGTACAATATTTATAATTAAAGATCATCAAGTAATAAATGATTATACGGTTTTTAATTCAATACTTCCTGGTATACTATGTTCTTCGTATGTTTGTGGTCGGAGGGCTCATGTTGAATCAAAACTTTGATTTTCTCAAGTGATTTAGATCGTGATAAAGCAACATATAGTTGGCCATGAGAGAAAACTGGTGAAGGAAGATAAATACCAAGATTTTCAAAACCTTGTCCTTGAGATCGATTTATTGTCATTGCAAATGCAATGAGACATGGAAACTGTCGGCGAATGAGAGTAAATGGAAGTTGTGATTGTTTGAAGTAAAAGTCTATTCTTGGAATTTTGACTTGCTTGCCGATATAATTTCCAGAGACTATAGTTGCAGTGATGACAAACTTTTGTAAAGCATCTACACAGAGCCTTGTGCCATTATACAATCCTGCTTTGGGTGCAATGCTTCGTATGAGTATGATTGGAATTCCAACTTTTAATGTCAGTACATGAGGAGGCAATCCTGAAGGGTTGAGGCTGTTCAAGAATTCATCAGGAAACATGCAAGTATCTAATTCTTCTGTACTTGTTGAATCTGCACTGTAATAAATTTGGTCATCACCTCTGATTTTATCAATCATCAAATTATTGATTTTCTGTGCATTTTTATTGTACGGAGTAAGAATTGCCTTGTCTTGAAAGCTGACTTGAAATGTATCATAGTGTTGTCCATAGACAGAGGAAACTAAACCTTCAATAGTTTGATTTGAATCAAGGAGCAGGTTATCCGGTAACTGAATGTACTCCTCATCATCAATATTTGTTGATGGATACTGGTCATTTCCTATCTGCAACAGAATTTTATCCCAGTCTGAAGAGTTTGTATTCAATCTCATGTTTTTATGCAATGTCATGTGTTTAACATGCTTCCATAAAGTAGAATTTTTCAATGTTGCATGGATAATGTCTGCTCTGGATCGACTGTATTGTATTATTGGTAATATTTGTCGGAAATCTCCACAGAGTACAGTTACTATCCCTCCCATAGGCTCTTGACAGTTCCTCAGATCTCGAAGTGTACGGTCAAGTGCTTCAAATGCAAATCTATGTGTCATTGGTGCTTCATCCCAAATAATCAAGCTGACTGTTTCTAGCAATTTTGCCAACTTTGATTGCTTTGTAATATTGCATGTTGAACATTCTGCAAGGTCAAGAGGGATTTAAAATTGAGAATGTGCCGTATTGCCACCTAAAAGTAACATAGATGCTATGCCAGTAGAAGCAACTGCAATGGCTTTGTAGTTATGACTCCTTAAATATGTCAGAATAGTGTTGTTGAGGTAAGTTTTCCCACTTCCACCAGGGCCATCAATGTAAAAGAGTATATTGTTATTTTCATGTCTTCTTTGCAGTACTGCTTGGATTACTTCATCAAAAATTATCCGTTGATCAGCATTAAGTGTTTGATAATTGTAGGAATAATCAACTTTTTCTTCATCTGGACAAACACAATAGTTGCTGACCAATGTACTATCAAATGGTGGAAGGTTGAATGATTCCCATGTCTGATTTTCTTGTTGTAAGTGGTTAGATATATCAGTAGCAACTTGAGCTAAAAGCATTCTGTGTTCTATGAGTATATCTTCTTTTCTGATAGAGTACTGATAAGCAAAATCTTCTGCCATAGTAGTAAAGAAAGTGACAAAAAGACGTTTTGGATCTTTTACTGGACAGTTCAATAGTATAATGGCAAATAATTCTCGAATTTGCCGTGGCAGCAGGGGATTAAAATCCTCTACCTCTCTCTCTCTCTCTCTCTCTCTAGAGTAGAGAGTTGTTTGGTTTTGTAGTTACCAGTCAGTAGTAGAATACGTAGTTGTTTGGTCGGTAGTTCTTGGTATGGGGTACTGGTACAATACCTGTTACTGTACTGCTCTGTAGATAATACTAAACATGTAAGCATACGAAGGTGTTTTGGGTGTAATGCAATTTAGCTGGCAGTTTGCTGCACTCTAAAAGAATGTTCCGGAAGGCTTATGTATTTGGACAGATTCAGGGCCTTGAGGGGCTTAGGCACATAATCTTCCTCGGCCAGGGGCCATAGTGGGGCAATAGTGGGCAATAGTAAAGTTAAGAGCTTATTCTAATATATATAGTATAATAATATCTGTTGGCAACAATCATTTCTTGCTGGGTGGCAAACTGACAATAATAAACCACTTGCATGCATAATCATGGGCACCTCAACGAATAGAAATCACCATGTTGTCTTCCTAGTAGTCGTGTTCGTAGCATTCATGTCGACCACCAAGGGGAAAGGAACGACGACGATAACAACCGCCACAGCATCATCTTGCTGTTTTCAATTCAGCATTCCACTGCTCACTTTGAATCATCATCCTCGATTGGATGTGACACATTTACAGACACTGCGAATAAATAGTCTTGACAGAATCCAGAATACGCATTTTATTGCAATCCACAACAAGGCTGTAATTAGGAAACGAAGAACTTGTACTAATACACCACCACTGGAACTAAGAGCCAATGCCGTGAAGAATAGTGAACATCAAAATCTCGACATGGGACAAGAACAACAAGTCGATAGAAGGGTCCAAGCAGTAGACAACCATGCTACTACTGCTGCTGCTGCTGCTGCTGCTACTACGGATAATTCCTCCTCCTCGTCGTCGTCCCATGAACAATTACAAGTTTGGCAAGCGAGAATGCTCATACTTTTGGCGGCATGTCTATACGGTACCAACTTTACCTGTGTCAAGATTTTGGGTGAAAATTTACCATTGCAAGTAGGGATCGCCATGAGATTTTCAGTGGCTGCCATGGCAACCTTGCCATGGTTGTTGTTCAAGACTAGTACTACTACTACAGGTAATTTAAAGGATGCAAATGTTGATAATTTTACATCATCTGGTGAAAAGGCAAAGGATCCAAGTCAGGAGGAATCGTTCAGGGTATGGAAGGACATGAGAATTCCGATAGAGATGGTGGCGGGGCCGGTGATGGGTGGGGCCGAGGTGGGATTTTGGAATACCTTGGGATTTATAGGTCAGGCCATGGGTCTTCAAACGTCGCCGGCGAGTACGAGTGCTTTTATTTGTTCTCTTGCAGTAGTGACGGTACCATTGTATGATTTTTTGGCAGGGAAGAAAATATGGTCCAGGTCGATTCTTGGAGCTATACTGGCCGTCATGGGAGTTGCCCTGTTGGAAGTGGGGGATGGGATTTTGGAGGGAGGTATGTCTGTTGTAGATGGCGTGGATGGATTCCTAATGCCTTCTACTGGAACCTTGTTCAGTTTGATCCAGCCGGTTGCCTTTGGAATGGGATTTTGGCGCTTGGAATACTGGACACGGAAATTTACCGGACCGGACGATGGGTTGAAGCTCACCGCGGCGCATATGATGACCATTGCCTCCCTCATGGTGGTGAGTTCGGTGCTAATGTTTCATGCCAATGGTGATATTGTATACAATGTACAGGAATGGATGAGAAATCCGACCGTTTTGGGTGCGATATTATGGACGGGTATCATCACAACAGCCATTCCATCCTTTTTTGAAACCAAGGCATTGAAATCATTGACAGCGGCCGAGACGACCATGTTGTATTCTACCGAACCCATCTTTGGCAGTATCTTTGCTGCAGCTGTGCTTGGAGAATCCATGGGTTTTGGGGGAGGCATTGGTGCCTTGATGGTGGTATGTGGGTGTCTCTATAGTTCACTTGGGCCTGGAGAAAAACAACAACAAGAGACATTGTAATATATGACTTTGTAGAATACATGCGTGTCGTACTTGGTTATATTTTAATTAATAATAATATACATGTCCTTCACTTTTTCTTCTTCTCCCCTCCACCCAAATCAAGATTACTGTACAAGCATCCTCCTAGAACCATGGCTGACCCTATCATACCACCCACACCAAACTGCTCTCCCAAAACAAAGGAGGCACACAGTCCTCCAAAGATGGGTTCCGTGCTGAAAAGCATGGTAGTTTCTGCCGCAGACAAGGTCTTGAGAGCCATGGTTTCCATTGCCACGGTAAGTGCCGTTGTAACCAGACCAGTCCAAAACAATGACCCAGCAACGACTGGATCTTGGAGCCAATCCACAAGAAAAGAAATATTCCTAAAATCCATATCAATTCCGGAAGTAAAGACAAGTGCCACGAGGGATAACATGGAAATCATGGACAATTGGGCTGCCGTCAATTTCATGGCTGCATTTGGAAATTTTCTCATGTAATGCTCCATGCGCCAAAAGCCCATACCAAAGGCCAGGGGCTGGACCAGACTGTATAAATCTCCTGGACATAATAGCATTCCACTATTTCCAACATTGATGCTCTGTTCCACACCATCAAATTCCAACAAGGCGACTCCAGCGACTGCCAAAAGTGCACCAATCATTTCACGACGCAAGAGTTTCTTCCCAGCAAGATAATCCAAAATTGGTACAATTACAACTGCAAGAGAACATATAAAGGCACTAGTACTCGCATGTGTCGTTTCAAGTCCAATGGCTTGAGCGAGATATCCAATGGCATTCCATATACCAACTTCCATTCCACCCAAAATCACCCCAAAACGGTTGGTAAACGACGATGCCGAATTCTTACTGCTACTATTATTTGCACTACCATTGTCCATTTCTCCAGCCTTATTGACAGAACCCTCCTGAACAGACATTGCAGTTTGGCGAAATAGCCAGGGCAATGCGGCCAATGCCGCCAATACAAAACGCATGGCCGTACCAAGTTGCACAGGCACATTTTCATTGAGAACCTTGACAAACGTAAAATTGGTTCCATACAATGCCGCCGAAGCCAAAAGTAGTAACCGTGCCTGCCATACAGCACTGATGCGTGACGTTTGCTCAGTTTTCATACCATCGGATGATCCTCCAGATGATAATATTTGGTTGGATTCCCTTTTATCTTGCACGAATCCACGATTTTGCAGATATGCCTCAAATTCTTGTTTTTGCTGCAATATGATATCTAAATCATATTGCTCTAGTAAAGCCTCTTCATCGTCCTTTACTTCTACAGCACCTGATCCTCCTTGCTGCGAACCTTTTCCCGACGAGGAGGATGGAAATCCAAAACTACTTGCATTCACTTGAAAGAGTTTGTGTTGTTTTAATTCACGTTTGGGCAATGCCGACAGACTGCTCACTCGTGTCGTACAAGAAGATGATGTGCGCCAATCTTGATTTTGCATGGAAAAGATTCCCAAACGACAGCAATCGCCCCGCTGTATTGAACTAAATGACGAGGAAAAGGATAATATCGATGCAGGCAGTGGGATGGAGAGCAGTAGAAAGAGCGTGGAAGAATTCATCACTGAAATCAGAGTCTGCTAATTTGTCGATCCTTCCCTTTTTCTGGTTGTGAAATGAAGAAAAAGCAGGAAATCCTATTTGTTTGTTGATTTCAAGATTCTCACCTTTGCTGAAAAGGCAAATTGTATATATATTATATTCAATATATTCCTCAACAACGATTCAATAGTGTAAACTTTGTGCAACTAACTCAACTTCCATTGGGCGATACGTTGTTCGTTGTTTGTTCTAGGTGTCCAATGACTACTGAATCCTTGAATAAATAATTGAATTATTCTCACCCTCTCTCTTTTCTAACCTTCTTTTTCACACACTTGATACGTGTGACTGAATGCTTTCTCTTTTTTTGAAGTTAGTTTTGGGGGGCAAAGCTCGAATGCCGAATGCGTTTGAGGAATTTTTGCTACCAAACAACTTTTTTCTGTACTCCGACGACTGCATGCGGGTGGAAATGCAATTGCATTCGTATGTGCGAGCACAGACTTTTTGTGTGATGGATCCTGATGGATCAGATGTGTGGCTTGTGTCTGTTGGACAAATGGATCCAGTTGAAGTTCGAAGAAATTAGTTGAGGGTACATCTGTTAGTTCTCATCCTTTCGCGCCACAGGACTGGGAAATCCCCCGTGTCATCACTGACACCGGGCATCATCGCTCATCGCATCGCATCGCACCATCCGTTCGTTCGTTCTCCTCCAAAAGATTCTTTTCTCTTTTTTTATACACACCAAATAAATACTCTTCTTTCGACACATCACATTTCATTTCATATTCCTCCTCCTCACTAAAAGATACACAAACTCTTTTTTTCTACATTTTGTATTCTTCATTTTTCTTTTACGGTTTTATTACTCGCAACGAAAATTTTACATATTTTAGAATATCAATTGATTGAATCATGTCATCGTTTTTGATAAAGGTATCATCAAATAATGTCAGCAGGGCAAATACTCTCTTCTGCCAGCACACGATGATTAAACATCAAGCCAGCAAATGTTTCTTCTCCACGCACAACAACAATTCCAAGACAAACGTGGTCATTGTCGACGGAGTTCGTCTCCCTTTTGCCATGGCATCCACAATCTACGAAGACGAAATGGCCGTCGATCTCCAAAGACTTGCCTTCAAAGGCCTCATTGACAAAACTGCCATTGAAAAGAAAGACATTGATTACGTCATTAGCGGAACGGTCATTCAAGAAGTTCGTACGAGTAATATTGCAAGGGAAGCCGCCATCAATGCCGGAATTCCCAATTCGGTTGGAGGGCATACCGTATCCATGGCGTGCATCTCGTCCAATGCGGCAATATGTGCTGCGGCGGATAAGATTCGGACGGGACATGCATCGGTTGTTCTTGCGGGTGGAACGGAGACGTTTAGTGATGTGCCGATTCGTTTGACCAGGCCGATGCGACAAAAGTTGATTACGTTGCCCAAGGCGATGAAGAAGGGTGGAGCTTTGGGGGCCGTGAGGCATCTGTTGGGTTTGAAAATGAGGGATGCGTTTGCTTTGGAAACCCCGGCGATTGCGAATTATACGACGGGGGAGGTGATGGGTGTGAGCAGTGATCGTTTGAGTGCGAAATTTGGTATTTCGAGAGAGGATCAAGATGTTTTTACTGTTCGTTCACATAATATGGCTGCCAAGGCTCATTTGGATGGGTAAGAAGTGTAGATTATATGTTGCATGCATGTGTGTGTGTGTGTGTATATATATTTTTTTATATATTGTTGTTTCTAACCAACATTCCGGTATGCCATCAATCTTTGCATATTTGATAGATTTTACAAGGGTGAGGTCATTCCCTACAAGGGCAAGACGGAAGAAAATGGAATCAAGGGAGATTCCACAAAAGAATCAGTATCGAAACTCAAACCGGCATTTATCAAACCACATGGAACACACACTGCTGCCAATTCTTCCTTTTTGACGGATGGAGCTTCGGCTTGTTTGGTCATGAGCGAAGAAAAGGCATTGGAATTGGGATTGAAACCAATGGCATATCTTCGTGATTATTCTTTCAAATCTTGTGATCCATTTGAAGAATTATTGCTTGGACCGACCTATTGTTCTCAAGAAGTTTTACAGAGAAACAATTTAAATATGGAAGAGGACATTGGAGTATATGAAATTCATGAAGCATTTGCCGGTCAAGTATTGTCGAATCTTACTGCCATGGATTCTCAAAAATTTGCAGATGATCACTTTGATGGAAAGAGAGTGGGAGCAGTCAATATGGACAAGTTGAATACCAAGGGAGGGTCGTTGGCACTTGGTCATCCGTTTGGTGCCACTGGTGCTCGTTTGGTGACGACAGCGGCGAGACGTTTGCAATTGGAACAAGAACGATTTGCGTTGGTGGCTGCATGTGCAGATGGTGGTACAGGTCATGCATGCATTTTGGAGAGGTATGATAACTAACTAACATAATTAAGAGAAATGTACTGTCCTGTATGGATGATACATGGATAACACTTATATATTACGTACTGTTTCAGTTCCATCTCTATCATTATTTATACATAGTTGCAACGTCATTACTATTGAGTATTATCACAAAAGAACCAATTCTCAACGACGTCGTCTTGGAACCGTTTCCCAACCTTCACTGACATCCTCATAAAAGGAAAAATCCTCATCACGATCCATATAATCTGCCTTGTCAATACTACTATTTGTTACAACAGACGCTCGAGTTGACACGGTATCACCATCCGATTCATCGTGATACAAGCTCATGGGCAAATAACGACTTTTGCAAAGTCCACTGGCACACCCTTCACAATGATGGACATATCCAGGAGGAATTCCAACTTTGATCAAGGGTGGTGTCTTTTGGACTTTCCGGAACGTTGCTGTTTTCTCTTCTTCCTTGTGTGATGGTTGTGTTGGTGTTGGTGGTGGAAGAAAGATGAACATACTTGCACGTTCCCATGCATTGCCATTTCCACTACTTCCACCACTGCCAACTTTGTTGTGATCACTCTCGGAAGGAGCAAACACAAGAGCATTTTCCGCACTGCTCCGATTCCTCTCATAATCATCATCCGTATAACCCACATGAGTAGCTTCCGTCTCACCAATGGACTGTTTGGGAACACGTCTCATTCTCCTCCCAGGACCACCCCCCAATATCCCTCCCTTGTTCTTGATCTTATTCTTCACCACCTCCAAACGAAAAGGTTTGACGTAGACTATCTTCCCCCGCTTGGTTTTGCAATTATAACATTCCTGTCCAATATGTCCAATGGCCCTAGAGGATCCCCATGTTTCTTGACATTCCACACACTTGAACAATCCATATCCCTTTTCACAAACTTTGGGCAATGCATACAATCTCACAACATCCCCTCCTCCTCCTCCTCCTCCTCCTCCTCCTCCTCCTTTTCCTCTTCCACTTCTACCTTTGGCGGCTTTTTTACACTGAGGACACTTGACAATGGGCTTGTACGCTGGAACATTTTTAAAAAATACAAATTTACCTCTACCACGCTTGGGACATTCTGGACAATTGAATTGTCTCCTTTCCATACCACCACCACCAGCAGCAGTAACACCAAGAGGATCTATCCCTTTTGTCTTGACTTGCTCCTTCTTTTGTGCATTTTGAAATTGATCATGTGCATTGAGCAATTCTTCCGTCAAGACTAAACGAGGGGATGTGGATGAATCATAATCATGATGATGATTGTGATTTCCTTTTTCAAAATCATCATCGCTGCTGTCCTTGTTCTTGTGGAAGTCATCATCAGGATCATGGCCCGGTCGTAAGTTTAAGTCAATGTTATCCAATTCTCGAATCAATTTCAAAACAGACCCGTCGTCACCTTGTTGTTCTTCTTGTACTGGATCATTCTTTCTTGTTAGAGATGCCGATAACAGTGCAGTAGATACTGACATGTTGTGTCTATTCCGTGTTCTTCTTCTTCTTGCTTCTGTGGTTTCTAATGTCCAAGGTTACTCAACACTCTTTTAAAAAAATGTTTTTCTCTCTCTCTCTCTCTGTACAAATACTACCTGCACCCGAACGTGATTATGATGATGACGACGATGACGGTAGAGATGTTTCGTTGATTGCATACAAGTCCCTCAATCAATGAAGAATCGGTCGGTCCCTCGGACAACAAAAGAAAGAGAAATATATCTTTACTGTTCTCAAAAAAGTTCGGAATACTGCAACACTTTGATGTAGTAGGCTCGGCTACATCAATCATACCCACACAAACTAGAAAAAAGAAAAGATACACACACACACTCTCTGTATACGATATGGTGTATTGTAAAAGAGATAACTTTCTGACCCCTGTAAATTGTAAATTTCTACAAAAATTACGATGGTCACATTACAAACAATACAAGTAAAAACTTTTTTCTTTCTCCAATAATGAATGTACAGTAATACAAAATGCATTCTGACTGTCTATGTTCGTTGAAACTTTTATAACTCGACTCGTCATCAAGAAGAATATAACATTTCGTTTCGATTTTTGTTTCTGTTTCTACCTATTGTATGCAACAAACACATTCCCTCTCTCAACCATCCTTGATTAATCACGATCCAAATTCTTGATGACACTTTAAAAATACAGTCAACATATCATAAAAGGAACTAATGGATACTCTTAGCATTTTGGCTTCTGACGATTGCACATTCCTGTTGAATGGATGTATAAAAGTATAAATGAATGAATGAATATCATTTGATATTGCTGTACTTTATTTGCAGTTTGTCACTCCGATAATACCACTTTGTTTTGTACATTTTCACATCATGTCAACAAGTCACCCAGCAGCACTCTACCATACTCTCCTGTACTACTACTACTATTAGTACTACTGTACTTACACTACCAACAAATCATCTCGAACGGATAGAGTTTTCACCACTCGATCTCCAATCTCTTGGTCCACACTCAAGACTTCCAAGGCTTGTTGGGCACAGGTTGTCGTTGGGAATTGAATTTCGACGAAACATTTGTAATTTTCATTATTATTTGTACTTTGGTTGTCGTTGGAAGAAGGTGACGGTGTTGACAAAGATGACGATGGTATTGTACCTGAGGATGAAGATTCATTAGCTGGAATAATAGGAGGAGGAGAGAGTGTCATGGTGGGGGGTTGTTGGTGCAGTACGAGGTAAATGATGGATTCAATGGATGTATGTCTGTCTTGTAATAGAGATTACATAATACATAATACAGTATGTGATGAGC
>JAAMXU010000398.1:4346-21441 GCA_019693545.1 Chaetoceros muelleri | reverse complement strand
TGACAAACTATGTGGCCGTTTCAGTTCCCATAACAATACACCTGGCCTAGTGAGGGACTGCGATGTATCTACAAACCAGGGAGATGACCCTTATCATGACTGTCACTTCTATACGACCGACGAGATGCAAGGATACACAGAAGAAGAATTGAACGCAAGGTCATTTCATCATATATTTCACCCGTGGCACAACAATCTAGATTTCGGTGCCTCCACACAAGGAATATTCGGGGCGTGTCTTCCGGAGAAGACTCATTGCGTTGATTTGGGAACAACCAAAGAAGTGGGCGACAAATTTCCTGCTGGCCTATCGGCAGCCAGTCAAAAACGCACAGATGATGTGTTGTCTTACATGATTTTGCACACAAGATGTCCTCCTTCATTACAGTTTCCTATTGTGTCTCCTTATCGTGGTGGTTTAGACAAAGTGAGAAAATTGAAAGCCTATGAAAGGATTGGGAAAATTTTTGCATTGTATTGTGCTCTAATGAGCTCCTATTATGTTGAGTTCTTGTACCAACACCCGAAGGCAGGAGAAGAAAAAGAAACGGCTTTTGTTGAACTGAAACAACAAGTGAAACTGTTGGAACAGATGCTATGTTTCAATGACTGGTTAGACTCTAACTCACATGTCAAAAGTAACATTGATCCTGACGACAATGGCAACGAATCACCGGCTAAGCAGAAAATCAGACAAAACTTGGTTTCAATTAAGACTTACTTTCCACGTCTTCAAGGAATGCAATGGAAAATAACAAAGTTCCACCAATTACTTCATTTTCCCTGGAATATCGGGTCGCATGGTAGTGCAAAGAATTTCGATGGAGCAAGACCCGAATACTATGGGAAATATTTCTGTAAGGACCTAACAACCAGAACCCAAAGGCGGCAAATTAGTCTTGGAAAACAAACTGCATTGAGGTACTTTGAAATATCTACTGTTAACAAAGCCGAACGTCTTTTGGCACAATCCAACACATTGTCTTACGTTGATGTTGGTAAATATGAGTATTTAACTGCTGAGAAGGACAACATTGATATGAATGATGTCGACGTTGGCTTGGATAATCGCTATCAATTCAAGGCTAACTTGTGTGTTTTATCTCTGGACCCAAACAATCGCCATCAGCTTTTTTACAAGTGGCCAAACAAAGCATATTCAACTATTGATGGTTTCCGTATTGATAATGACACTTATCTCAAGGTTGCCAGTAGGATATGGAACAGTAAGAACGGTGGCAGGCTTAGCAGTAATGGCCATCTGCGCTGCTTCTCAGAATGTTACCTGCCCAATGGACAGGTAATGAGATCACATCCATATTACAACTCCGAAAAACCTTGGTATGATTGGGTCACTGTAAAATGGGATGACTTCGCAGACCCCCTACCAGCAAAGGTACTGTTGATGTTCAAGATAGAATCTGGTGACATTGAAAATTACAACATCGTTGGACAATCAAGAGTTCCACATGTCGACACATTGCTCAAGGTCGGGGGGCATTATGCCATAGTACAGACAGTAACGGGAGATAACTTCAACTTTAGGGGAAAACGGTATCACCTTAGATCACATATATCTGTTAGACACACGTTGGAGAAAGAACTTCGTCTCGTAGAGATTGACACCATCGAATCTCTAGTTTTCGTGATTAATAATGATATCGGTTGTCTTGGAGTAGTAGATGATAATGGAGAAGAACAGGGATCTGTTATCATGTTCAAGGATAGAAGCACGTGGAAATATCTATTTTTAGAATTGTGAACATAAACTATTTTTTCAGGTCACATAGGTTGATAAGTACTACAAACACATACTTACATGTCTCTGTATCGCACCAATGTGTGACCATGTAAAACATGCAGTATGTAAAATTCTAAGTTAGAATTTTACACACTACCCGCAATTAACGCCAAAGGTGCCATTAATAATAATATACCTTATAACACTAGGGAACATTCCCCTCTCTTGAGCAATCCTAATTTTCGGAATCCAGATGTCTTCAATACAATGGCCGCGAACAGGTAATAACTCCCAATACCTCATTTTGGATATTCCCCATCTACATGATAGGTCACTGGACGAATCCCTTGCCTACATCAGCGGGATATGTTACTACACGGAAACGAACAATCGCAAAAAATGTATTAAGTTTCCGGGCATAACGCCCATGCCAATCCAAGATTCCGGTGACACCGTTTTATTGGAGAGTTTGTTCATTAACCCAACACCTGAGGGAGCAAATGAAGTTGGTAACCAAGATATATATCGCTTCCAAACTCCTCCGGAAGCACAAGAGCACCTACTTTCTAACCTTAGCATCTCTGACATTGTTAATAAAGTATCTTCAACAGTCTTGCAGCTTACCCAAAAATTGTATCTTCTCCAAAAGATATCTCTATTGTACAGTAGACCCCATGGACCAGAGCAAGGACTGCATTATGATGACAGCCGTGATGACCAGACCATATCGAATCAGGGAGAAATGTTAAGTATTCTTGTTGCATTGATGCACAATACGACTGTTGACATTGGAACTGTTAACAATGGTAGGAAGACTTTCTCAATTCCCAAAGGTGCAATGATAGTTATGGGCGGCGCCGGTAGGTGCCTACATGGAGGATCTTCTTATCCAAAGTGCAATGCTAGGCTCCACTTCGAATTCATGCCTCAAACCGAATCACTGAGCAATTCTGTTGATCAGGTTCAGAATGTTGTTGGAACGAGATATATGTGTCCTCTCGAAGCATGTCCACACCGCAAGGAAGGAAAGTTGTTTAGCCGAAAGAAAGATCTGTATAACCATTGGCAAAACGCCCATTTGAGGAAAAAACAAGTGAACGTCAGTCTTCAGAAATACATGCATATCCAAAGTGGAGGTAATCTTGAGATGTGTGACAAATGTGGCAAGGGTTTTATGTCTAAGCATTCTTTGGCAAAACATCAGCGTCGCTGTGTGTAGGATTGGGTCTTCCGGGGGTTACCATGAACAATTAAGGTATGACGATGCAACATAACATAAAGTAATCAAACTATTATATCGCCATACATTAGGTCAGGTCACATCTTAGTCAAGTATCTTTTCCATAACCAACCCGTTACGGTGATTATGCGTGACATATAGTTGACGGATTATTAAATGCCTGGTAGGTTACTTCTGTTGTCTTTCTTTGACGAAAAGGTCGGCAGGACTTGCCACAATTTTTTTCAGGCAATCACCTTTCCATTGAACAACAACGCATGACTCCTCATTATATTTCACATCGCATTGCAATTGTACTGATTTTTCTACGACATTTTCCAAGAATGATGGTCGCATGTACATGAGTTTGCTTGACACGCGAAAGAGATGTTGACAATCATTGGTGAATGGATTCCAGAAATATATGTCTGGATACCTTGTAACAGATGAATCCTTAATATATGATTGGAATGTATCGCCTAGGATAATGTCACTCAGTTCTTCTGCTGTCATAAGTTTTGTGCGCAACTTTCTGGCAGTTGTAATCCTCCATAACTCACAAAGCATGTTTTCCAGAAAGAAATCAGTTACTTTTCCGAATCCTAATTTGGTTAATTCACTCCGCACTTTTGATAGCACTTTCAACAGCTTTGGGGTGGAGTTTACTGACTTGCCATGGAATACTTGAATGAGTTTCGCAGGACCAGCTGTAGGTGAGATTGTGGAGTACACTATGTATTCATGGGGTAATACACCAGTCAAACACAAGGAATGCCACAACTGGTTAAACGACAATGGTCCAATACCCTTGACACTATTAAGGCGCACATACAAATCAGCATGTTGTTTTTCAACTGACAATTCTTTGCCTTCCCTGAATTGCAAGAATTCTCTTATGATTCGATGTATCTGTGTTCTATTCTCTACAATTGCATTACCATAGTTAGAATATTGGAAACGTGGCAACTTGCAGTTGCCATGTAATAGGTTGGCTTCCTTTTCCACTGCATCCATGCCATCGGCCACCTTTGTCTTCTCGAGTTTTGCTAGCAGTTTAAACAATTTGGTTGGAGAACGCCTCTTGCGAATATAATCCAACGCAACATTTTTCCTCTTATACAATTCGTTCCACACCGCTGCAAGGGACGAGGTTCCATTGCATACAAGTCCGAAAAACATACAAAGACTTATAGAATCGTTCAAAGTTACAATGAATTCAGTGTAGTGTAGTGAGAAAAAGACATTCATGAAGATGGAATAGTACCCCATCTTATCAAAAGCAGCACCATGTTTGAAACACGACAATCCAGTGTATTGCTGCACTTCATTGCAGCGGTGTCCCTTCAGCAATTGTAACTCCGCAGCGATAGAGTTCATTGATGGAATAGCTTCAAACAAAGATCCCTGATAATCAAAAACCCCTCCTAAATGCATCATGCTCCTAATACACAACTTTGTCAATTTGTCGGCTTCCGGATTGTTTAAGTACCTTTCTAATTGAGAGACTCTTTTGGCGTGATCGGAAGCACATTTTCTTGAATAATACATAACGGAAAGACAATTCGTGGTATTGCTCTCTAAGTTGGATTGTAATGGGACAAAACATGCAATTGTAGTATCAATGCAAGGGCAATTCAAGGAATCGGTCTGGAAGCCAAGCGAAGCTGTTGGTTGGATGGAACTAGCTTCAAACATGGTATCAAGATTTACGTCACAAACATTTTCTTTCATAATTGATTCCAGGAGGTCCTTCCTCAACTGTTTCCTGTGAGAGAACTCATTGTCATGGCAATCGTTGTCGCCGCATGCAAACGGGTGCTTCCTATCAGCATAGAAGAGTTCTGACATTTTGTTATTTATGATGCAATATAACTTCATTATTGTGTCGGTAATGACCTTAGGACAATCTTTGACGTTGGGAACATGTGGTTTGGAATGACTCAACATACAATACCTTGCAAGGTGTTGGGTATGTGAGTGCATTGTTTGAAGTCCGATGGAAAACGAATGCTCACTCCTTTTGGAGGATACTCCCAAGGACTTTGAAACCAGGGATGAATTATTGCCAAGTAAAGCATCGTAAATGTCCCCACATTCTTTGACAATGTTGTTATCACAGAAGTCAACATTGTTTATGACTTGAACAACACCATCTATAGTGCAAAGGTTTGTGGAGCGAGGAACAAAGACTAAATCCACATCAGGGTTATTTCCATCACGAATTGCGTCGACAAGGGAAGGGATTAACAATGTGGGAATGGAAAAATGAAACTTGCTCCGGAGTCCTGATGCAATGTACACTTGACCTTTGTTTCGACTAAACGCAAAACCTTGTTGCCCATGAAGAAATTTTCAGGAGATTGCCTCTTACTCCATTTGTCTTTGCCGTCTTTGCAAAAGCAGACGGAGTGTTCCAAAATGATTAGTGATTGATCGATGTATGTTATATCATCGGATTTGCATAGTTCAACTAGGCAATTAACATATTGGAAAATGCCTTTGTGCGGTATATATGTTAGAGACCTTAACAGGAACAGTGACATACTGTATTCATAAATGTTTTTCTTACCATTGCATGTGTCACCATGACAAGTGTTATTGTTCAGAATGCTTCGGTCGCACATGACACGTCTCTCGTCCTCGTTGGATTTCTTCAAATATTCCTGCAATACCACAACATTTGTTATTGCTTCGTAGAACCCATTGTTTTCTTGATACATTGGAGGAGCTGATCGCTTTGAACGATGACATGGCGGCGCACTTTCTATTGTCATTCTTGCTGGTCGTTTCCTTGAAATAACCTTGGAAGCCGATTGAATAGAACTCATACCCTCGTGGTCTTCCAGAATAATGCCACATGCCACGTTGGTTTCATTCGCAGTTACAGACACCCCATGAGATGCGGGATGCTCGTGAGCAACGCATGTGTCATGGGTAACATCTGCAACGTGTACTGATGAAGGCAGAGTAAGCGATGAGTCACAACAGGTGCTGCTTGTACTGCTATCGCTTATCGCCCGTGACTGAGCATTTACATTTGGATTCCATTGGAGGGGAGTTGATCTTGAAAGGTATAGCTCGGATGATTTCGAAAGGGACTGTACAATCGACAGCAAGGCGGGGTTGTCAGAAAGATTCGTAGTCTCGTCTGTGGTCTTGAGGAGTAATTGCGCCAACAAAAGATTCGTTCCAGTGATATTTTTATCACAATTACTAGTTGGAGGGATTTGATTGTTCATGGTGGCTGACATTTAGAAGTGTTCAAAGTGAGTAATTATAAAAAAAATATTGAGAACAAGGTACTAGTCGATGGATAATTGAGAAAAGTGAGGGGAGATTGTCACTCCAATACTCAGTGGATTGGCATGTAGAATGACACAATACACTGTTTCAGCAGTGGCGTTTCTACGTCTTCTATCAGGACAGTCTTTTTTAGATACACAGAGACTGCGCGATGAGGTGCACCGTAGGAATTAACGCAACACGTGCGGTGCACCTTTGTGATGTCATGTACTACGGGTCACACAGTGGTTGTGTACATAGTAGAAATTCTGAGTGACTATCTAGGGTGC
Source organism: Chaetoceros muelleri (assembly GCA_019693545.1). Classification (NCBI taxonomy): domain Eukaryota; phylum Bacillariophyta; class Thalassiosirophyceae; order Chaetocerotales; family Chaetocerotaceae; genus Chaetoceros; species Chaetoceros muelleri. Next base: position 14,909 of record JAAMXU010000398.1, on the reverse strand, counting down.
ACCATTGGGTTCATAATTCCATCCTTGTTGGCAATTGGAACAGCAAAAAAAAATTCAACGCATGCAATGAGATCAATCCGATGGTGAGTGATTGTTTGTATATCCATTTCCTATGTTCATTATTATTATTTATTATAATTTTAAACATGTATCATCTACTCGATCGCATACCTTGCTCCTTAACTAGAGACCCAACAAGGGACACGTCTAAAGCAGGCATATGTTCTTGTTTCTTTGATAAGACAAAGGACTTTTATACTTACGCCCCAAGCAGGGATGAATTGCGAAATTCACCCGGTGGATGGAACCATGCGGTACGTATCGTTGTTTCTTGTTCTATTTGTTGATTCTTTTCGCTCTGCACTAATAGTTTCACACAATTGTTTTGTTTCTTTTCTACTAGCCGTTGAGTGACAAAGATTTGGCGCCAGTGAGGAAGTGGAAAGGAGGATGGAATCGGTACCTACTTGAGGCAGAAAGGAAGACCGAGATAGACGATAGTGCTTTTGTTGCTGGTGATGATGGTTATGATGCAAACGGTGATGGATGCGATCAGCGGAGGGAAGAGAAGATTATTAAGGGTATGGCTTCTTTGATGGTTTCTTATTCATGAATTTGGTGTAGTTCATTGCATTTGATCAGACCGTTTGGATAACAGAGGAAACCATCATACCAATCGTAACATGAGGAGACGCTTGGGATAGTGCATTGTTTTCTAACATTAACATTCTTACTAATAATATTAATTTCTTTTTTGTTACTTGTTACTTCTTATTGACAATAAATTTTTACCTTGGTATTATATACTTTCTATCCATGTTATTCGACTATCCGTCTTGTCATGTTAAAGTGATAGCGAAATACTTATGTATGAGAGTGTGGATTATGAATGTATCAAGAGAATCAGTAGACAAATTGGTTGAATGAATTATTTAAATAATGACGCATACATAAATATATATAGTGCTGCTTATTAATTATTGATGATTAATGTTATATTGCATTGACTATGTACATTGTTATGTGAAAGAATGATTTCTATTTATTTTTGGACTGTGCATCGATGTCTTTTCCAATGGACATCCGCACAACTTTGAATCGGCATTCAGTAGTCAATTGTTCGTGTGAGGGACAAATAGTCATTTGGTTCTAAGCGTATGATACATTTGTCCGACAGATCTTAATATGAACAAAATATATGTATGTGTGCTGTACGTAATTTTTCACCGTAGCTAATAAAAAAAGATACTACTATTGATTACTACGCACAATAAGCATGTGACAGTTAACCGGCAGGTTAACCGCTAAATAGGATAAAACTACCTACACATATTTATCGTTGTAGCGCATCTATGTCATTGCCCCCCCCTAAATCTGTGGTGTTCTACGACAGATTGGAAGTAAGATGCAATTATTATTCAAAAGCTGGTTCGATTCTTGGAATATTCACTTTATCATTAGTAGCTCCAATCTGGAGTCGAACAGTACCGTTTGCAAATACATGCGTGATGCGATACGGTCCTTTTTTCTACATTTCTAACTTTTGCTGGATGCCTGTTGGTCGCAAGTAGACTTTATCACCAACAGAGTATTGATGGTCGATCCGACCCTTATTTTCTCTGAGGTTATCTTTGATTACTTGTTTTTGTTTGCGAGCAGTAATCGTTCTCCAATCTACAATAGTCTTAATATTAAAAATCATATCACGTCCAAAGACTAATTGCGCAGGAGTTGCGCCTAGCCTTGAGTATTATGATGCACATATAGCCCAAGCAATTGAACTGAGGATCTCGTCCCAGGGATCAATGTAATCAAATACACGATTGCATAAATCTTTAGTGCGAATCATGTTATGAATTACTTGATGAACTTGCTCAACCGGTGCATTTGCCTGTGGATTCTCCACGGTTGTGAAGTTAGGCTTTATATCGAAATCTTCGATTAGAGGTTGAAAATCTTTCTTGAATTCTGAGCCGTTGTTGTATACAACTTCAACTGGCCGAGGATGTCTTGATAGCCAATAGGTATTAAATAATTGACTTATTCTAGCAGATGTTTTATCTATATATTCTTTATTACCTGCCTTGACCTCGTCAAGATCATAAGTAGGCACTTCTGCTATTTCAAACCATCCAGTAGCTGGATCGATGAAAGTCATGCATGTGAGCTTCAGCTCAGTGCTAACTATTTTCTTTGCCGGTTGTTGTTGTTTTGCAGTGAGTGTATATGGACCTATCAGATCATCATGAACAGTATGCCATGGCTTTAGTTCTCCTATATCTTTGGGTGGGAGCAATCCATAACGCGCCTTGCGTCTTTTGAACTTTTGGCATTGTTGCTGACACGCCTTAGCAAACTGCTTGGCTTGATGTGTCAGGCCCTTCCAATAGCACACTTGTAATAATGTATTAGCCAGGCGGTCACCGCCAGGGTGATTAAGATAATAATGATACCACTCTAGCGTGCGTCCACGAGGAGATTGAGGTAAATATATCTTATCGTCCTTATACATAATCAATGTATGACCTTCGAAAAGGCAACTAATATATCAGGATTTTTTATTTTTTAATAGTGCTTTTATTTTAGATTTATTATTATTTAATTCTTTTTGTTGCTCATTGAACACCTTGACGAGCGAGAGGGGAAAACCATCATCGTTGGCTGCATTCTCCTCAAGGGCGAATAATTCCTTCGCGTGATGCTGAGCATTACTGGGTTCAAGCTCATCTTGATCACAATTTGCTGAGGGCACACGGCTTAGCATATCAGCTACAACATTATTGATGCCAGCGATATGTTGAATGTTTGGACCAAACTCTTCGAGTATTAGTCGCCATCTCATCATTCTCTGTGATTCTGAAACCGTAGCTGCATAAACCAAATTCTTATGGTCTGAAAACACATTGATTTTGTAACCAAACAGGATACCTCGAAACTGTTTGAGACACTCTACGATGGAGAGAAGTTCTTTCTTGGCCGTAGTATAGTTTCTCTGTGCTTTCGATAGTCTTTGACTGAAGAATGCAATCGGCTTTCCATCTTGACTGATAACAGCACCCAACTGTTTATCAGAGGCATCTGTATGTATATCGAATGGCTTATTCGAGGAATATGGACTCCAGTTCATCATTCCATATGATTTTCTTATTTTTTGGACCACTAGACACTTCAGTGAGTGGAGAGAGAATGTGTGATCGTCGTCCCCACATGTCTCTATAATATTGAACAGAACCAATGATAGCTCTCGCTTCAGTGGTTGTCCTTGGACGGTTCATGTCCATGATTCCTTGAATCTTCGCAGGATCGGGCTTGATACCTTCACGTGAGATAATATATCCAAGATATGGATCTTGAATTCTTTTGAAACAAGTATCCAACTGTTTCAAATGGTCATCGAAGGATCCCTTGCTGATGACTAAAATATCGTCGATGTAAGTCTTTACACCTTCGATGTCGCCAAGTAGTTGATCTACCTTGGCTTGGAAAACGTCACCAGAGCAACACATGCCCATAGGTAAAACGTTATATCTGAATTTGCCAACTTCGGTGATGATGGTAGTCAGATCCTTGGCTCCAGGCATCAGCCGAATTGTATAATATCCCATGTTCAGATCCAATGCCGAAGCGAATTAGAATCCTTCTAATTCTTGAAGCGTATTAGCAATACGTGGCAAGGGATAAGGTTTTATGTTTATTAGTTTGTTGACTTTGCGATAATCAGTAATGAAGCACACTGTACCATCCTTCTTTGGAATAATGAATACAGGCGTTTCCCATTCTGAATCTTGCACTGGAGTTAGCACTCCAATGTCAACTAAACGAAGTAACTCTTTTCTAAAAGTTTCTTTGTTGATCTTTGGAACAGGATAATATCTAGAACTGACAGGCTTAGCATCCTTGCGCAGTTCTATATCAACTGGATCAGTATTCCACTTCCCCAGTGTTCCATCAAACAGCGCTTCATACTTCTGTAGAAGCCGTAGCAGGCTAAGCTGCTGCCGTTTGTTCAATTGAGTTGCGTTGGCTCCCACTTTTTGCAAATCTGCTTTGTGATAATCACTATCAAGGATTTTGACTATCCTATCAGTTGCCTCAGCTGTGACCTTCGGTTCTTCGGACCGTGCGATCACTTGCTTGATTTCTCTGGACAATATTGCCAATCGTCGAATTGGGAAATTGCTGCTTTTCATAGCAATTGACCTGCCATTCATCTGAATGGTGCAATCACTATAATGAAGATCAATTCCCATAATCTTACAGAGATCTTGGCCAATGATGAGATCATAGCCTATTCCTTCACCATCGCTATCGTTGATAGCGAAACGATGTCGAACTACATTTGTTTGACTAAATTCGGGCAGACTAATTCCTAGCTTAGCCTCGTATCTAGTATAGAACTTGCCCCCCGCGACATTTTAGGAGACTTTGTTCTTCTGCATTTTCTTGTTCCACACTCCGTTAACGAAGGAGCGCTTCAAAATGCTATGGGTGGAACTGGGATCCACTAGTGCAATTAGTCTGCGATGAACAACAGAGAAATCGTTTTTACTACGGTGGACATTGACAAAAGTCAGAGGTTTAGGAACATCCTCAGATGTCCGGTCTACGCTACTGTCAGTTTTAATACTACATAAAATACTATCTACATTAGATACTAAAACCTCATTCGAGCGTAAATTCCTACTGATTATTTTATTGAGGCGGTTCACATGCCTATTACTACTCTTTTTTATACTTTTTATTTGTTTTTCTACTTCTGGAATTTCTGGACAAATATGAGTCTCCATCCGACTTGGGAGCGTATCAGTCAGAGTCGGAGGAGTACTCGGAGGAGGAAGAAGAGGAGGAATCATGACGATGCTTCCTCTTGCAGCTAGAGTCACCATCGTAGATCTTATTGATTCTACGCTGCTTTGCCTCAGAAGAAAGGGAATGATCCCTAAGGATCTTCTTGATTTTCTTCTGCTCTTTCTTGAGAGCATTCAAAGATCTGCCAGATCCACTCTTGGATCGCTTCCTTGCGTCGGCTTCCTTAGCGGCAGCCTTCTTAAAGTTGCAATCGGCTTCATTATCGCTGTGGACGAATCTGTCCTCCTTGCCATGGTTGGCGCACCAATCACAGTACTTGCCTTTTTTTGATTTCTTGGAGCTGCCCTTCTCAGAGGCATCGCTCTTGCGCTTCTTATCCTTCTTCGGGATACGACCACTTTCTACTGCTTCAGCAGCTTTGGTATTCCCCTTTTTCTCGAGGGATTCCTTGAGCCTCTGCTTCTCGGCTCTTTCCTGCTGTCTATCTTCTATCTCGAGACAATAGAGATAATCGAGGAATGTTTCATAACTCACCATGCGGTAATCTTCATCCTTTTGATCAAGCTTGTCTTGCATTGATCTGGGAAGGCCATTACGAATGGCAACGAGAATGCGCTCTTCAGAGGGAAGTGCATTGAGCGTATGCCATTTGGCTTCATACCACGCCTGATTATTCATCGAAGGCGGCTGCAGGTAGTAGATGAAAGAGTACATTTCGACAACTCGGTCATAAAAGTCCCTTATAGCCATGTCATAGGGCTTGATGATTTTATTTTCGAGGTAACGAATGTGCTCATCTTGCACAGTTCGATGCCTCATCCACATGAGTTTTCCCATTTCGAACCAGACCTACGACTCGTACTGCTGACAGTACTCGTTCGCCGTCTCTCCGAGCTTCTGGAGGGTATCCTCAGGGATATCGGGTTTGTCTCCATTCAGGAGCCATTCAAAGAAGATGCCCTTGTCTCGGACAAACGCCTCACGCTGCTGATTAGAGACAGCAAACATTACGGCGAATTGTCGTCTTCCTCGACCAATTGATCTCTCGCGCGGCCGATAGTTACCTGCAAGAGGTAATCCAGCCGCTCGTCCACCTTCTTGGGGTCGTTCGAGATGCTAAGGTGCTCAAAGATCTCCATCTAAAGTCTCTTGAGAACGGTCACAATGAAAGCTCCGTTTCCTGTGAACGTTTCAATAGCCGAGAAGGTTTTCTTCTCGGTATTGACCTTGGTCTGTTTCTTTTTTGCATTCTTTTTGATCGTGATGTCCACAGTCAGTGGTTCATCTCCTTCGTCCACCTTTGGAGGAACGAAAGGGATCGGGGGAGTGAGTCCGGGTTCACAATCACCTTTCGGTGTAGAACCGCGGCCGGAAGATTTCTTCTTCTGGGCACTCATCTTGAAAGAATTTTTTTTTATTTCGATCTTTGTCAATTTTGTTGGAAACTCGTGGTCTCGCTGTGAGTTTTTTACCGTTACTAGTTTTGAACCTACTTCGGGCTCCCTGTTAATTCACACAACAGCTTTCGGGCATAACAGTAATATTACTGTGCCACGGTCGACTCTCGGTTGTGGAAAAGGGAAAAAGAGTAAGTGGTAGAAAGAAAAGAATAATTGAAGTAAATTCAATTAAAAAGGAAATTATAATATTATGTGTGTTGTAGATTAAAAAAAGATTAGATACGTGATGTCTAACGGATGATCATTGTAGCTAATAAAAAAGATACTACTATTGATTACTACGTACAATAAGCGTGTGACAGTTAACCAGCAGGTTAACCGCTAAATAGGATAAAACTACCTACACATATTTATCGCCGTAGCGCATCTATGTCATTAGATGTGTTCTTGATTTGAAAGAATGAAATGCCTTTGAAGTAAATCAGTTGCACCACTTGGTATCTTGATACTTGGTGACAAAATAGGCAAGCTGGTTCTAATGTAGTAGTACTACTTGGGACATGGATGATATTCAAATGGTAACTTGACTTGAAAGAAAAGAGATGAACCTTGATAAAATACTTGCAGAAGATTCTGGATAAATTGAATTGATAAGATACTTGCCGGTAACTTGTTTGCTTGAAAGAAAAGAGATGAGACTTGATAAAATACTTGAAGAAGATGCTGGATAAATTGAAATGATGTGATATTTGGTAACTTGGCTTGAAAAAAAAAACTCGACTGGATGAATTGAAATGATGTAATATTTGTTGACTTGGCTTAAAAGAAAAAAAACTGACTGGATGAATTGAAATGATGTAATATTCGTTGACTTGACTTGAAAGAAGAAGAAAAAACTTGACTGAATGAATTGAACTGATGAAAAATTCGTTCACTTGGCTTGAAAGAAGAAGAAAAAAAACTTGACTGTACTTGGTACGCAAATGGGCACTTGGTACTCAGCTTAGTGAAGAGTCGGTAGAGTCTAGAGTACGTAATTATTGGCACAGCATGGGATGGCACTTGAGTACTAAATAGTAGAGAGCTAGAGACGCAGTAGTAGTTGCCTCAGCTGATCAGCTGTGCAGTAACCCGGGATAATATAGCAGAAAGTAACGTGCATAGTAACAACTGAGAAGACTAAAAATGAAATGACTCACGAAAGGCAATGAAAATGAAATTATAGAGGAAATTAGGAATTATAAGCTAACCAATTGAACAAATCCTATGATAATCTAACGGAAGCCTTTTGCAAATAAAAGAAAGTTGAAATAGGTAGAATGAGTGGACTCAATACCAAAACAGAACATTTCCTTGAGTGTTAAAAAGAAAGATGAAAAGAAAGGATTTTTGTAGAAAGCAACAATCAACAAAGAAAACAGTTGACAGGCTATTCATTGAGAAAATGGGTCGTGACAAAGTACAGTAGTATGTAGGATACGACACCTACAGGTGACCTAGAGCGTGTATGCCATCCTTCGTCTCACTCTTTTTAGTAGTCACCCCTTTTACACCAACTACGTCTCTACAACTTCCTCAGTACCGGGTACGTACGTGTACTACAGTACTGCTACTTGATGATAATCCTACATACACATACTGTCGTCACCAACAACATACTGTTGTCGGTCTGTGCTCTGCCTTGTTATTTTTTAACCGTTATAAATGAGTTACTCCGTATCATAACACTTACAAGAATAGTGTGCCTTGGCAGTTTTGGCGGGGCGGGAGTCAGTCATTTTGAGAGTTTTACATTCTTTCAACGTGTAGGTTGGGCCATTTTGAGTGATGAGAAGTGTCAATAGCTTACACAGTAAATACTTCTGTTTTTCATTCCTCACATTTTACATTCTTTCACTTTGAATACACAGACAAGTAGAAGCAGTATACTCTCCCATCGACTTAATGTGCCCGTTGGAGAATGACGTTGAGCGATGACTCTCGTCCGTTGGATTAGCATACTATCACTGAGAGTTTCCTTCCAAATTCAATGATATTATTTCATAAAAAACAAACAACTAAAACAAAAAACTCGACGATTCTTGGGGAGACATTACTAAACTATCGTGATTTGTCTCGATCATCATTTCAAAGAGTATTGCTTGTTTAAACACTAAAGTAGAACAACATTGTTTTCTTTCTACTTTCATTTCATCATCATCAGGACGAATAGTCAGCCGACATCCAATATGAAGTATTCCAACGTCGCATTATCCGTGTTTATTACCCTGAGCGCTAGTACTGCCGTTGCTAATCCGACGTGTTTTCCAGATAGCACTACACTTAAAAATGCAATTGATGATGCAATTTCTAATAGTACATCTGGTGCTGGGTACGATGATGGAACTTACGGACCTATCGAGAACTGGTGCTTCACCTCTGGTGTGACTGATTTTTCTGATTTATTTAAAAGTAAGAATACCTTCAATGCCGACATCAGTGCTTGGGATGTGTCCTCTATAACCAGAATGTATAGTACGGTGAGTTTTAATTATGTTTAACTTGATGATATTTTTGTTATATGAAATTTACTGGTTACATTGTTGTCGATACAAAAGTTCCGAGACGCTTCAGCATTCGATCAGGATATTGGTGGTTGGAATGTATCCTCTGTGACCAACATGTTTGCAATGGTGAGTTTCAATGAAAAAAGGTATTTTTCACTTGCTGAAAATATTCTCATCTGGTATATGAAATTTATTGGTTACATTGTTGTCGATACAAAAGTTCCGAGGAGCTTCAGTATTCAATCAGAATATTGGTGGTTGGGATGTATCCTCTGTGAACAACATGTATGGAATGGTGAGTTTCAATGAAAAAAGCTATTGTTCACTTGCTGAAAATATTCTCATCTGGTGACCTTATCTGGTGTTGTTGTTGTCGCTACCCAAGTTTTTCTCTACTTCGGCATTCAATCAGGCTATTGGTGCTTGGGATGTATCCTCTGTGACCAACATGTTTGGAGTAGTAAGTTTCAAATATATTTGGATTGATTTTGATGGAAAAGAAGCTATTCACTTGCTGACACTACTACTATTATTGTCTGAACTTTTCTCGTTTTGCTATTATTGGATCACAAGTTTTACGGTGCTAGGGCATTCAATCAGGATATTGGTGGTTGGAATGTGTCCTCTGTAACCACTATTGACAGCATTGTAAGTTTCAATTATGTTTGGATTCATGATTTGATGGAGAAACTGGTGTTCAGATGCTAACAATATTCTAATACGACCCTCTATATTTCTGTTTTTGTTGGTACACAAGTTTAATTCTGCTTCGGTATTCAATCAGGATATAAGTGGTTGGGATGTGTCATCTGTGGTTGACCTTGATAGTGCGGTAAGTTTCGATGATGATAAGATTGAACAGCACTTCATTTGCTGACAGTTATCCTATCTGACCTTTTCTGGTTTTGTTGTAACTGGTGTAAAAGTTTCGTTCTGCAAAGGCATTCAATCAGGATTTATGCCTTTGGGGACCAAAGCTCTTTCTTGATGGTAGTCCACCTTCTGCATCAAATGTGTTTCAATACAGTGATTGCCCCAACGAAGATGATCCAGTAGATGGTATGCCGCCACAAAATTTTTGTTCCAGTATATGTGAACTTCCTTCTGATGAGCCAAGTATTCTTCCTTCTGATGAGCCAAGTGTCGTCCCCAGCACAAGTGTCATTCCTTCTGATGAGCCAAGTGACTTGCCATCTGATGAACCAAGTGTTCTCCCTAGTGATAAGCCTAGTGTTGTCCCTAGTGATGAGCCGAGTGTGAATCCCTCTGATGAGCCAAGTGACTTGCCGTCTGATGAGCCTAGTGTTGTCCCTAGTGATGAGCCAAGTGTGCTTCCCTCTGATGAGCCAAGTGACTTGCCGTCTGATGAGCCAAGCGTTGTCCCTAGTGACGAGCCAAGTGTGCTTCCCTCAGATGAGCCAAGTGACTTGCCGTCTGATGAGCCAAGTGAAATTCCAAGTGATGAGCCTAGTCCGATTCCCTCAGATGAGCCAAGTGTGCTTCCCTCAGATGAGCCAAGTGACTTGCCGTCTGATGAGCCAAGTGTTGTCCCTAGTGACGAGCCTAGTGTTGTCCCTAGTAACGAGCCGAGTGTGATTCCCTCAGATGAGCCAAGTGACTTGCCGTCTGATGAACCAAGTGAAATTCCAAGTGATGAGCCAAGTGTGCTTCCCTCTGATGAGCCAAGTGTGCTTCCCTCTGATGAGCCAAGTGACTTGCCATCTGATGAGCCAAGTGTTGTCCCTAGTGACGAGCCAAGTGTGATTCCCTCAGATGAGCCAAGTGACTTGCCGTCTGATGAGCCAAGT
>JAAMXU010000397.1:4429-18483 GCA_019693545.1 Chaetoceros muelleri | reverse complement strand
TAATCAACACCCCATTTCTGCATCCCTCCATGAGCACAGATTCGCGCCTTATGTTTATTCAACCTTCCATCGGGATGTCTCTTTCTCTTGAAGGACCAAATTGACAATATGGTTTTTGCATTGATCGGCATGTCACTCCTTTTCATCATTGTCCAATGTCCACGTGACTCATGGTCTTCAATCTCCTTCAGCATAGTATTTTTGAAATCTTTTGCATCTTCCTGCTTAATAGCCTCTTTATAAGTGTAAACTTCATTCTGCTCCATCTGTGCAGCCAAAGAAAATATTGGTATGCCATTGAATGTATTGTCAATCAGCCGGCTTGTGGCGACTGAATGCTCGATGGTATGAGTAAAAAGACACATAGGAGAAGGAAATGGCGAAGTGTATAAGGCACCAATGGAGGCAAACACAGCAGCAAATGATCCCAAAATCCTTTTGAAGTTCATAGAGGAGGATTTGGCTTTGTCAGAGAGTTTTGGATCCCTTGGAGAATGCCGAAGACCTGCAGTCTCTAGATTAAGGAACTTGCGGTGATAAGCGCCATACGGTTTGTCCCTGTCCTCTTCATTGGAAGAATTTTCATCATGAGAGGTTGATTCTTCTCCCCCAGAAGGCATAAAATCATCAGCAACATCTGAAATTACTGGCGGTTCCTGATCATCATTGTGAGCTAGAACTCCCCCAGATTCCAAACCAGCGGCAACATGTTCTCCCCCATGATGTGGTGATGCAGCTGCATCCAAAGGAACAGTGGTTGCAGGATGTAGCTCAAAATCAGATACATCAATGTCTATGTTGCGGCAAAAATCTGACCAAAACTTTGGTGTAGTGTCAGTGCGAAGGAACTTCAGAGTCTGGAAAGACAAGACCAGTATTAGGATTGAGAACCATTGCCACAGTACGAGAATGATGAGGGGAAAACCCAACAAAAATCCTCAATTGCGACCTGGGATCCCATTTAGGAGGGCCAATTGAACCTGACTGAAGGCGGTGATCAAGGACATAGCAAGGGCACCCAAAAGTATGAAAGTTTTGCAAATCCAAAGTAGAGGAATCCACGAGAGAGTTAGTGAATTTGGACAAGGGTGTGCTACCAGTTTCATCCATACTCAAAGTATTCATGACCAGAATAGCATATTTAAGTGCAAAAGTCCATAATGCAACAGTGATCACTTCTGGCCAGTTCCGCTTTGCATGCTGCAGAAGGGTCCGGGCTAGTGCAGTGACATCGCCAATTTTCTTTTCAGCAATACCATTTTGATGATGACCACCAACAGCGCAAAAGGTGATGCTTTGATCAGTGGATTCGACGGCCTGTAAAAATTCCGGATTTGAAAACTGTCCATTATCGGCTCTGTAGCAAATAACGTCAACACCATGAGAAGATGCATGGCGTTCGTAAGCTTGCTTTGCTTCAAGAGTTTGTTTCATTGATGTATTGCACATAAGGTGACCATACACATATCCAGAAAAATGATCGACGAAGAATGTCACTGCTGTAATTTTCTCCCTAAGAAGAGAACCAGCACTTTGAGGGATAAGACCAGGATGATGAGAGATTAGTTGGTCAACCGAGGTGCCAGCACCGGGCACAACATCCTTTCTATCCCGAATGGTTTTTGGAATTGCTTTGGTGTGCCATGCCCGTTTCTTTGCCTTTCCAAATAAGCAGACACCGCATGGAGGTAGAGAGGACTTCAGTTTCAAGAATTTCTTTGGTAAAAATCCATGGCTAGAAAGATTCATCATCTTGGAATAAGGAATGTGATTCAGTCTTTCATGCCAGTGAAGAAATTCATCTTGAATATCATACAACCGTTGAACACTAGCTACATTAGACTCAGAGGCAGCCTTGTCATAAGTTGGGGACCTTACTCCAGTTGATGTTGTTGCCGAGCGTGAACCTTCTTGGCTGTCAATATTGGGAACAAAGGAAACACAAGGAAACACTGTGAGTTAAATCTTCATTGGCTCTTTTGGACCGAAAACATGATTTCAATGGTCCTTGTTCCTGCGATGCACCATCTCTGGCTGACATTTCAATTCCATCATCCTCAGATGAGAAATCTAGTATTTCATAACGGTGGCACGTCTTCATCGAAAATTTCTTCTTTGGTATCTGCACCCCCGTACTCTTCACCTGGTGACTCACCTTCATTTGCGTCCTCATTCTCCAAGTTCGCCTCTTCAATGGCCCACGATCCTGAAATGTTTGCAGAAGGGTATAGAGCAATGCATGGCTCACTACGTGGCTTCGTGGTGTTCGACCGAACCTTAGGATCATAACACTCTACATAATCCCCAAACCCTAGACAAAACTCCCTTTTGTAGTCAATTTTTCTTCCTGTCAGCTTACTCCTAGGACACACATTATCTGCCAGACTACGTGTTCTTCTTGTATTCACTCGATTCACCACGTAAGTTACAAGATCTTTTACTCTGTTCTTCGGTAGATCATAGGCCAAACCAGCGATGATACTCCTGCAGGTCTCCTTTATTTGTCTAATTCTCGCATCGATCTTTGGCAAATGGTCACCAGCTCCACCTTCGTCAAGCTCTACACCTGGGAAACTCCCTTTTAGTCCAGCTAAAGCCTTCTGAGGGTTGACTCGTACCAAGGATACATCAAAACCAAATGAACGCAACAAATTGATATGTGACTGTAGTGACTCACCCAACTTTGGTTTTGATTGACTCGTCAAATGAGAGCTTATTACCAATTCCAATGGACTTGCTATCGATACTAGGATCAACGTTGTCTCTGCTTGGAGCTTTCTTACTCATCATTTTCCCTCGAATCATTTCCACAGGCGGACCATATATATCGAAGCTATTCTTTACGTCTTCTACACTTACTGGGATATTTTCAATGTTCCCATCTCTTTGTAACTAAAGGCAAGATGATGATCGGAAAAAGCTTACTTAGTTTAAGTTATGCGATTATTATCTTGGCTTGTTGCATTGGCAAGCTCATGGATTGGAACCGTTTGTTCCTTAATTCTGTGCTCCAGTAGACGTGGAATTGTTTTTGTTTGATTCTGTCTTTGAGCCAGTAGAAACACATGTCGAAGGCTTTAGAGCGTTTTTGCTTGACAAGCATGTCGCTTTTGTAGTACAGTAGCGTAGGGTCGCGTCAGGATAGGTAGCAGCGTAATCTAGGAGCTGGGTTATTTTTGCTTTCGTTTGTTGCGTAGGGTTCGCTTGTTCGTGGCTAATTTCGTTTACGGCAATGAGCATTGTTGGGTCAACGGCTCGGGTGTAGTAGAGGATTGTGCCAGTGATTTGTTGTATTTTGGTACGTTGGTCTTTGGAGAGAGGTGGGGAGGTATCTGTTGTGGCGTATTGTGTTGTTGCTCCGTAGGTAGGACGTGTCCATTTGGCGGGAGCATGTTGTGGGCGGGAAGGGGGGGTGTGATGAAATTTTTTAAGAGCCGTTGCGATGTACTGTGGCATGGTAACGTCGACGTAGCCGTCGTTGTAGTTCCATGCGAGGTGCAAGCCACTGTATACAGAGCCGTTCCAGTCGACGCTGATTTTGTATTTCGTCTGGAGGGCGTTGATGAGGTGATGGACGTCCTCTTCATTGGTGTATTTGACACCGAAATCGTCAATGACGAGGACGAATTGAATGTCTCGTGTGGCATGCATCCATAATCCTTGTGTTGTTGGAGAAGGTGAGTAGCCATACTGTGCGAGATGGTTGACGAGAGCTTCATAGGCGGTGCGGCCTGCCTGTTTTAATCCGTACATGCCTTTTCGGATTTCGACATAGACGAAACTGCGATCGTCTGCGAGAGCACGAAGGTTGTATTGGATGATGACGTCGTCTGGGAGTTGTGAGATGTGTATTTTCATGTACTCGTATGTTGGCATGGCGTTGTTTAGATAGAAATCCTTTATGTCCATGTTTATGAAGCGAGCTTTGTGGGTGCTGATGACGCTATTGAGGAAAAGTTTTATGGTGGTGAGATCCGAGGATGGGGTGCCAGTGTCGAGGTCATAAGTGAGGAGGTTGCCTCCAACAGTCACGCGGATGCGATGCGTTTCGTCTTTCTGCGGGCGAATGGATGGGACAACGCGAGCATAGGTGACAGTGCGGTTTGGAGGTACGGCATGGCGGGGGATGAAGAAGATGGTGTCTGTGCCTGAGACTCTTCCTGGGATGCCTTATGCAAGGCGGCCAATTTCGTTTCCCATGGAGTGTAGCCATACATCGCGAACAGGTGAGTCGTTAGCGATGAGTTGTTTGTATTCGAGCGAATTGCCAGTGACTGGGTCGATGACACTGTTGAGGAGTTGAAGACGATGATGTGCTGTGGCGCGTGTGAGGCGTGAGTGGGGCAGGTTTCCGTAGTGATTGAGGGCGGAAAGGTCTTCGAAGGTCTTGTGGTAAGTAGTATTTGGTGAGTGTGCGACGTCGTTCTTTATTTTGGAGGATTTGGGACTGTGCTGGAGAGGGGAGGGTGTGGGCGATGTTGTTGGTATTTCGTTGAGTTCTGGAGGAGCTGTGGTGTGGGGGGAGGGTTGTGGAGGTGTTGGCACCCTTGGAGGTGATGGAGATGGTGTGTCAAGCACCCTTGGAGCTGGTGGTACGGTTGGAGGTGGGATTGGAGAGGGTGACGATGATGTATCGGTGTTGGTGAGGGAGTTGAAAATGTCAGATAGTTGTTTGAGGGCTTCTGTTGTCTTCTCGCTTTGCGATTGGGGTAGGAGAGTATTGTGTTTGTTGTGAAGAGCTTTGGTGAGTTCTTGTGCAGCTGTGACGATGGCTGTGGATTGGGGAAGCTCTGGTTGGGGATAGTGGTGGAGAAATTTGACTGTGTCTGCAGTGCGAAGGGCGTTGGTGGATGGGATGTAGCATTGCACACATCGATAGTGTCTGAGTGCAGGGCCAACGTACCATCCATCGATGCCGTGAGGGCTCCAGTTTAAACGTTGTGTCGGTTTTTGATGGACAATTACTTTTGTGCCGGGGGGGGGCAAGTGGCGTTTTGTTGAAGTCAAAAGTGCCTTCCAAGGCAGTGTACGTGGAGAGTTTGGGATTGAGGCGGCAGGGGCGCATGAGGTTTAATGTGAGGGCTGCTTGAGGGAGGAGGTCTGCCCATAGATTCATTGGGAATTGAGGGTGGACAGAGCAGAGGCCAGAGATGAAATGATTTTTGAATGAATGGATGGCTCGTTGTATTTGGACTTTGTTGGTTTCAATGGCATGGAGGAGATTGGTAGAGGTTTCGTTATCCATGACATGTAGGGTAGGTGCTTGTCCTCGTTGTTTCAGGTAGCTGTAACAGTGTTTCCATGCTTTGATGTGTTCTTTTCGGTGCGGTCACGCATGGGAACAGGGATGATCGCATTTGTATCATAGTGGTAGAGGATGAAGATATATTGGTGTCCGTTGCGGGAGATGTGAGGGAATCTCCCTGTGAGGTCTGAGTAGGTTTTGTCTGTTGGCTCAATGGTATCAACCATGACATTATTGGTTCGCTGTGTAACAATTTTCCATTCTTCGTCATTGTGTGGTTCTTCGGGCGGATGTTTTGTGGCTTGTAGTCCTTTTGCTTCTTGATTCAGGTGCCCTTTAATGGTGGCTGGTTGGGGAGGGAGGTGTTTGGATATGAGGTCAGAGGTGAGTCCGGGGAAGGTAGTGAGGTAGCCATTTTTGATAGCAGTGAGTAGAGTTGATGGAGTGGGGCTGAAGAGTGCAGCATGAAGATATGTTGCTAGTTGTGGTTTGGTTTGGTTTTTATGGAGAATTGTGTTTGCTTTGTGAGATGGAGGTAGAGTGATGTGCCACATGCCATTGGTTGATTTGTTTCTGAAGCCTGTTGCAATGGTGTTGTTGCCTTGAGTGATTGTTGCATGTTTGCTTGTGAGAGTTGCCTTGTTGTTGGGGTTGTCATCAAGGATTTGGCCGAGGGCAAGGAGGTTTCCTGATTTGAGTTGTGGAAAAACACGTGCCAATCTGCCGTCAGGGGAGACATGTGGAAGGGATAGGAGTTTGTTTGCTGACGAGGTCATAGTCTGGTTATTTGGGAGGTGGACTGTGATGGGTGGGAGGTTTTCCTTGTAGTAGGGAGCTGGATAGGTGGCACCGGAATCTAATATGAGGGAGTGGGCTGCAGGTTTTGTTACACTATAACTATGATGATTACTATGGTTATTAGTGTATTCAGGAACCTGCCTAAGGAGTCAGGTGGCTTTGAACATGACGGCTTTGTAGTAGCCTTGAAATTTTTGTTCAGATCCGCCCATCATATTGTCTTTGGTTGCTGAATCTTTGTGGCCTTGCAGTTTATTTTTGCAGGTGGCACTGGTATGAGTGGAGCATCCAGTGAAACCGTGGGACAAGCAATAGGCATCGCAAGAATCGAAACGCTTTCGCAATGCCGCTTCGCGATCTTTGTTGGGATCATTCTTTGAGGGAGTACTGTCTTGATTGTTGACTAGTTTTTGCACGGTAATTTCCAATTGGGTGAGGCGTTGGACGACGTTGGCAAGTTCATAATGCACTGTTTGTTTGGTTTCTTCAGAGAGATTGTGGACTAGTTGTAGGATTTCAGATGATGCTTCTTGGATGAGGTGGTTGGCAGTGTATCCTGAATTTCCAGCTAGAGCTTCCAATTCGCGGTATTCCTTGTGGGCATTGGCGAAGTGCGTCTTGAAAAGGTTCCAGTTGGGATTAGGGATGCGTCTCCACTCTCTGATGGCCTCTTTAAATTGTCCTGTTTTGAGAATGGCTAGGAGGGCATATTCCAAGATTTGGACGTCTGTGAATGGTCTGTTTGCAGCATCGGCATATTCAATGGCATCTTAGAAACGGGTAAACAAGCTTTCGATTGGTTCAGCAGGGTTGTAGGGTTCTTGGAGTTTGTCTGTGTTGGCTAGGAGCTTGGCTGGCGTGATGTTGCCGTAGTTCGTATAGAGAAACTCCAAGATGGTCCATGTGGTGCTTGTGACGTAGCCTGTGTTGTGGTTATGAAGAGTCTTGATGTATTGGTCGTCGATGGAAGAGATGAGCTGATTTTTGAGGGCGGTGTCAGTGTTGTTACACTCCTTCCAGGTTTTGAGATCCCCTTGGTGTTGGCGGTTGATTTCCTGGATTTGTGCAGCAGTGGCGTTCGCTGGGATGCGTGGGTGGATGCCTGGGTTGACTGGACGTTCAAAAGTGATGTTGGCTTGAATAAATATGGCTGTACACGTCCTCTACGTGGTGGTAGCACACACGGACTCAGTGCGCATGTAGTGATATAGTAGTTGAAGAATGGTAGATACCAAGATAGCTTATAATTTTAACTTTTAAGGTTTAGTCTTAGTCTTAGCAACTCTTTCTTCGTTTCATCACCTTCCTACCTAAAACCAGAGTAAGTACAGTCAGATTTGTTGAGTTTATCAGACCCAGTGACTTGTCTAGTTGTTAGCTTTGTCAATATTGTATGATCACCTGAATACTGAAAGAGAGAAGAATAGAATAACCTCGGAGCGTCCCTGACAACGACCAGACCACTGGTTGGGCAGGGCCGATCAAAGGGTGCAAGCATGGGGAATGACATTGGCCTTATGGCCAGAACTCCCTCACTATGTGATCCTACCACGGGAGAGTCCATGTTTGAGAGTAATCTCCATGAGACAACAGGCGAAGATGGACCTGTAGGCATGCTGCAGATATGGCATGTATAAGGGGATTGGACTGATCACCCAACCCACCCAGTGCTATTGTGGATGTTGGTAGGCCACAGGCTCATTAGCTAATGAGTTTCTGGGATAAGGTAGTTTAGAAAAGCATATATGTCAACTCATTCCCCAATCACACCTCATTTGCATTATATAATAGTCAAGATGCAAGCTGATCCAGGCAACCAAGCTGAACTCCGCCTTTAGGAGTGTCTTCGTGACATCCTCCGCTTCACTGATCGTCAGATTCAAGTGTTGCAAGGCGACGGATACGCCGTCGCTGAGGACTTGGCTTACTGGAACTATGAGGAGATAACCAATTGGGTTTCCCATAAAGAGAAGTTGAGGGCTAATGCCGGAGGTTCCTCATACGGGGACATGAAGAGGAAGAGCCTCATTGAACTCGCATGGTGGGTTACTGAGCTGTTATCGATCTAGATGAGTTCGATGACAAGGCCCGTCGCGAGGCAATGGTGGAGTCCAAAGTTGAGTATGAGGCTGCGAAAGGTGAATTGGCGATTGATAAGCCAGAGAAGTTCAAATACGAAGATTGGCCCGAATGGGAGAAATCTGTTTACACATATCTCTACTCAATCAAGAATAGCATCGGCACACCACTGGTGTATGTCATCAGGAACGACACATTTATTAGAGACCTAGACCCAAGGGACCAGTCAATCATTAATAATGCCCCCCTAACCGGTGCTGTGTTTCGCAATGACTCACAGCGTGTGTTGACTCTATTGCAGTCACTCACAACTGGCACTGATGCAGAAAATTGGATGCATGGTGTCAACTGTGGAAGAAGGGCAATGGAATCCCTCCAAGCCCATTATGATGGAGATGCAGAGTCTGAATAGCGAAAGCAGGCCGCCAAGTCCGATCTTCAATCGCTCTATTACCGTCATGAAGCAGCCTTCCCGTTCGAGAAATATATAAACCGCATGAAGAAATGCTTTGATGTACTCGAGAAGTACCAAGTCCCATACTACGAAGAAGATAAGGTGAAGCTCCTTTTGGATAAAATCCAGAACAACCATGGTGAGGTTAAAACACAAGTCAGTATCTGCAGAGCTAGTTATTCGGCCACATTTGTCGAGGCCTCCACCTACATGTCAAGGGAAATCTCAAGGATATTCCCGTCCTCCAACGTGGCGTCTTCCACATTTGGTAAGGGGAAGCAACGTGGTGGAAATCATAATGTATCATCGGCAAATGGCCGCAAACGAGGCGGGAAACGGTCAATTGTTGAGAAAAATAATGGTGTTGACATCGGCGACCTGAACCGTTATTATACAAAGGAAGAGTGGAGAAAGCTGGATGCGGATGTGAGGAAGCGTATATTGGATAATCCGGCGAGGAAGAAGTTGAGAGAGGAAAAGTCCCAGCAGAGAGGAGTATCAGCAATTGGCTCAGGTCAAAGTCAACCACCTCCATCAAGCGATGCAACCCATGTTTCAATCGATAAAGAGAGCGAGGATCGAATCGTAGCTGCAGTTATGCGTGGTGTAATGGCCTTCTCATTGTCAAACCAAGATCGTAGTATAGGGCAGGTGGCTACTGGTACTCGACCCTCTCATGGTAGCCGTGTAGGGTCTGTGATTGGAAGTGTTGCTGGAAGTATTCGTAGTTCTGGTAGTTCTGTAACCTTCGATCCATCACAGCAGAGGCCATGACTATTCCAGGCAAGTGACGTCGCACAACGGCGATGTATTATATCCGGGACACGACGGTCGACTGGTAGAAACATGGTGTCATCGGATGGCGACGTCATCAGTGACGTATAAGTTCTGCCGACCGAGATTGACAACCACGCAGACACCATCTGTGTGGGGAGGAATTGCCGCGTGGAGTACTACACACCCTATGAGTGTTCTGTGTCTCCATTCCTTGAGGAGTACCAAGAGCAGCAGAACGTGAAAATTTGTACTGCACTCACGGCAGCAAGCATACCACTTACCGGAGAAACTATTATCCTACGTCTTGGACAGTGTCTAGATTTCCGCCACAAGTTAAACAAGACACTCCTTAATCCAAACCAACTCCGTGCATTCGTAATAAATGTATGTGATGATCCCACTGACGAGCATCGTCCCTTAGGCATCCAACTGGATGATAACACCCATCTCCCACTTCAAATGATGGGGTCAATATGTGGCTTAATGACTTGGTCTCCGACTGACGAAGAACTCAATAGTTGCCGCATATTTGACGTTAGTGATGTCCACCATTGGGATCCCATGAATGTCACGTTCCACCAGCAAGCTGGCAAAAGGTATAGTAATGTATATTCGATTGTATCACGATGTTCGTCTCTGCCTGTGAATTGTTATGCTTCATGTAATGATTGTATATTGCCATCATTTGAGTCTATTTGCGTAAGCTCCACCATCACATCCGATAGGCATCATTCTCAAGATGCCAAGAAGCTGTCAGAGAAGTGGGACTGTAGCTTTGAGGTTGCGAAGGCAACTCTCGAATCTACAACCCAGATGAATATCAGAAGCGCAGTCACCCCACTGACTCATCGCTATCAAACTGACCTCCTCTCGATGAATTTGCGTCGATTGAATTGCAAGTTCTTTACCGATACACTCTTCTCCAAGTCGCAATCAATCATGGGCAACACATGTGCTCAGTTGTATTACGATCCCAGTGGGTTTATGTATATTTACCCAATGGTGTCAAAGGGGGAAGTCAGTGAATCACTCGATCGCTTCGTCAGTGATGTTGGGATACCAAATGAGATGGTTTATGATGGTGCTGGTGAGCAAACTGGACGAAGATCCAAGTTTGATCAACTGGTACGGCATTATAAGATAAACAAACATGTTATTGAGCCATTCTCACCGTGGCAGAATAAGGCCGAGTCCAGGATAAGGATAATCAAGGCTAGATGGAAACGGCTCATGATCAAGAGAAAGGTGCCAAAGCGCCTCTGGGACTTTGCTCTAGTATGGATAGCGCAGATCTACTCAAGAAGCGCTAATAAGGATGGACGAACCGGCTTTGAAATCATTACTGGGGACACCCCAGATATTAGCGAGTGGGTGGACTTCACTTTCTACGATTGGGTGTGGTATTGGCATTCCCCAACTAGTGATGATAACCCAAGGATTGGAAGATGGCTGGGAGTCTCTCATCGTGTAGGAAGTGTCCTATGCTACTGGATTCTTACATCCACTGGCAGAGTTTTGGCAAGGACTACCGTTCAGCATGTCACATCAGAAGATATATCGATGGATGAAGTTCAGGGAAAGTTCCAAGAGTTCAATAATGACTTGTCAAATGTTGTGGGGGATGATCACTGCATAACAGATGGAGATGGTTTCTATAATTTCATCAATGAAGACTTACCAGACCCTTATGTGGTGTCTGAAGATAATCCAGATCAACTGCCAGAGATGGATGATGTGGTAGATCAAGCAGATGCCGAGAAGGCAGCAGATACTTATCATTCTTTTATTGGTGCTGAGGTCATTGTCCCAGATGCATCTGGCAATCGACGCATGGCCAAGGTGTTGCGAAGGGTAAGGGAATCCTATGCCACAGATCATGAGGGTGACCAAAACATTTTCAATGATCGCTCCGTATTCGAAGTTGAGTTCCCTGATGGTACAGTAGATAGACTGAATGCCAATGTTATTGCTGAGAATCTCTTTGCCCAAGTAGACGAGCATGGTCATCAGTTCCAGTTGCTGAATGAGATAGTAGAGCACCAATGAGATGAGTCTGCAATCCCCATAGAACGTGGATTTGTGACAAGCCGTTCAGGAAATCGCCACCCAAAGAAGACCACCCGAGGTTGGAAGTTATTAGTTGAATGGAAGGATGGCACTGTATCCTGGGTACCTCTTAAGGACCTCAAGGCATCTAACCCTGTCCAATTAGCTGAGTATGCATATGCAAATAATCTAGAGCGAGAGCCTGCATTCAACTGGTGCGTGCACCATACCCTTAAGGTTCGAGACCGTATTATAGGTAAGGTAAAATCACGTTATTGGCGTACTACTCACAAATTTGGTATCAAGCTCCCAAAGACAGTTGAAGAAGCATATCGAATTGATGAGGAAACGGGGACTACATTCTGGAGAAATGCTATAGAAAAGGAACTGAAGAAGGTCCGTGTGGCATTTGAGAAATCTGATATCCCAATTGATGATATGCGTGCAGGACAGGCAATGCCAGGATACCAAGAGATAGGCTATCATTGGGTATTTGATATCAAGATGGATGGTGACTTCACAAGAAAGGCACGCCTTGTTGCTGGCGGACACACTACAGAGACACCCACGGCCATGACCTATTCAAGTGTAGTTTCCCGCGATAGCATCCGCATTGCATTCCTCGTAGCAGCCTTGAATGACTTAAGAATATGTGCTGCCGATGTGGGGAATGCATATCTCAATGCACCCTGCAAGGAGAAAATATGGACGGTGGCCGGGATAGAGTTTGGTAGTGAAGTTGGTTCAGTGATGCTGATTATGCGTGCATTGTATGGGTTGAAGTCAAGCGGTGCATCTTGGGCATCCATGCTAAATGATTCTCTTAAGGCTCTTGGATATATTCCATCTTTGGCAGATCGCAATGTTTGGTTGAAACCTGGTACAAAACCGGATGGATTTAGATATTACCAAATGATCCTTGTGTATGTTGATGACATCTTGCATTTGTCACATGAGCCTGAGGTTGTTATAGATGCACTCCGCCAGAGCTATGAACTGAAGGAGGGTAGCGTGGGGTTACCCACCAGATACCTTGGTGCAAATGTGGAACGTGTCCAATTGCATGATGGCCGTGAGTCTTGGGCCATTTCAAGCAAGGATTGTGTTACTTCTGCTATCTCCAATGTGGAATCCATGAGGAAATTGGATGGAGAGCCGCCACTCAAGGTTTATGGAGACTGCAAGCGTCCATATCCCAAAGATTACCGCCCTAAAATAGACGCCTCTGATGAGCTGGACCCGCAAGGTATACATAGATTCCAAGAATTGATTGGTATTTTGCAATTGGCGGTCGAATTAGGTAGAGTAGACATCATGACTGAAGTTAGCTGCTTATCACAACACTTGTGTGCACCCCACGTTGGGCATCTTGATGCTGCATATATGATTTTTAGGTTCTTACAACGGAATATCAATAAGAATACAGGCCGAATTGCATTCGATCCTATGATCCCACTAGATGATAAAGATTCAATTGGGCCGGATGAGACTCTTATGAGCCATTGGAGGGAGTTTTACCCTGATGCAGTTGATCAGATACCACCAGATATGCCTGAGCCCTTAGGTAACCCGGTTGTCCTAGCAACATATGTAGATGCTAATCATGCTGGGAACTTGGTCAATAGGAAGTCACACACTGGGGTCCTAATACATGCTTTTGTCCGGTTCCACATTACGTTGGTCCTCCACATACATGCAAATAGAACTTAGTGCAGTGGTATCAACAAAGGAAACATTTGTTGGTGTGGGAACATCTTGTGAATCAGTAACAGTACTGCTACAGGATGATGATGCATTACCGGAAGACATGATGAGTTGAATTGTTGAGACAAGATCCATCAAAAACTTTTTATGTGTGGATGTATCAAAACATAGAGGAAGGAGGAAGGCGGGTTCTATCGTGCGGGCAAAAAAAGCTCTGCCAGGCGGGTGAAAATTTCTGGTACACAACGGAAAACCCGCAGGTCAAAAAATGGGGAAAAACCCGCTTTTGATGGGAAAGCGGGTTATTTCGGCGGGACAAAAAATTACAAAAGAAACGGCCTTACCTGGTTTAGTAAGCGGCAAAACACGGTGGAATCTTCTTCATTTGGTTCGGAGTTTGTGGCATTGAGAATAGCCACTGAGTTGATAGAGGCATTGAGATACAAGTTGAGGATGTTTGGAATCCCGGTTGAGGGTCCAACCAATGTATATTGTGATAAAAAATCTGTTGTCACCAATGCATCTATACCCACTTCAGTATTGAATAAAAGGCATAATGCAATTTGCTATCATAAGGTGCGCGAGGCACAAGCAGCAGGGGTGATCAATGTGTTATGGATAGAAGGGACATCTAACCTTGCCGATTTATTGACCAAGACCACTTTGGCGAGTAATGTGAAACATGATATAGCTGATTGTATATTTGTGAACAAGACGGTTCTTATAGAAGATGGCGCGTAGGTTTCCGGCATGGGACAAACATGTCTAGGTACCTCCTGCACTACCCAAGATGGTAGCGTTTAAAGCAGGTCGATTGTTGGAGTTTATTTTAGCTAGTTAGTTTGTTCAAATGTCCATCTTCCGATTTACCATTTGCAGGGACTGAATAAATATGGCTGTACACGTCCTCTACGTGGTGGTAGCACACACGGACTCAGTGCGCATGTAGTG
>JAAMXU010000396.1:0-12986 GCA_019693545.1 Chaetoceros muelleri | reverse complement strand
TCTACCAGAGAGGTATCCTAGAGAGATTATGCGAGCTAGCGAGCAGCCGTCCCGCCTTGTCTATAATATCAAACCAAGACTTCTTTGTAAACACACAAAACACATACACCATACAAAATTCATCATGTACTACGAACTACGAGTTACTGTACGACACTTCTACACACTTGACAACTGTAATAACCTGCAGACCACATCACAATCAACCCCACACACAAAACCTGTACCAGGGGTACCATCATCCGAAATTTATTACAACACTTCTACAGACATACAACTTACTCTGACCTGCAGACATCACAATCAAACCCTAACACAAAACCTGTATCATGTATCATCTATCATCTATGTACTCTGCACCAGCTATTTCAACTACCACGCAACCGAACAGAACCAAACAAGACACTTCTACATACTTGACTGTACTCTAACCTGCAACACCAATAACTCACCCTCCCCAAAGAAAAACTGTAGTAATCAAATTCCAATCAAGCAGAACCAAAAACTACCAACCAATTACCTCAAAATATTCAGTCTGTCCATCGACTGTGCCTCCATTGAAGCTTTTCTAAGTTTACTACATGTCCAAACATTGAACTGTACCCCAGGACAACATCCAAATATTGAACTGCCTATACCCTACCAGCTACCAGCACCCAAGCAGAACCAGCCAAACTACCAACCGAACAACTAGCAACTTAACACATTCAAAATCATACTACTACTAATCAAGCAAAGTAACACTTAACTAAGAAGCATGTGACAAAATAACTTAATTAGGAAATTAACAACAAAGAAACTGTGGGGACTATATTTAGAAACTAAACTAAGGAGTCTAATAAGTAAGAAACTAAAAAATATGAAACTATAAGAACTAATATTCTGGTACCACATCTAAACTTTACTGTCTGTCATGATTACAGTGCCACCATAAAATTTTGACCAATCAACTACTATAAAACTATCCAAATTTCTCAAACCTTGCCTCAAGCCACCAGCTACTAATTCCAACCAAACAGAACCAAACTACCAACCAAACAATATTGTACACAGCAAATCATTAACCAAAGAACTAAACTACAAACCAAACTGAATCAAGACATCTATCAGGTACCGTACCTCCCAGCCAGCTGCCAACCAAACAGAACCAAACTAGCAATCAAATAACTTTGTACACAGCAAATCACTAACCAAAGAACTAATCCACAAACCAAACTGAACCAAGAAATCTATCAGGTACCGTGCCTTCCAGCCAGCTGTCAACCAAGCAGAACCAAACTACCAACCAAACAACAGTGTACTCAGAATGACTAACCAAAGGACTAATCCACAAACCAAATAGAACCAAGAAATCTATCAGGTACCGTACCTTCCAGCCAGCTGCCAACCAAACAGAACCAAACTACCAACCAAACAACAGTGTACACAGCAAATCACTAACTAAAAAACTATTCCACAAACCAAACAGAACCAAGAAAACTATCAGGTACCGTACCTTCCAGCCAGCTGTCAACCAAACAGAACCAAACTACCAATCAAACAATATTGTACAGCACAGCAAATCACTAACCAAAGAACCAAACTACCAACCAAACAGAACCAAGAAAACTATCAGGTATTGTATCTTCCAGCCAGCCGTCAATCAAACAGAACCAAACTACCAACCAAACAATAGTGCACAGCAGCACAGCAAATCACTACTAACCAAAGAACCAAACTACAAACCAAACAGAACCAAGAAAACTATCGGGTACCGTGCCTTCCATCCAGCTGTCAACAAAAAAGAATTTAACTGCCAAACAAAATATTACCAATTTAACTGAACAAACTACCAAACAAAATACTAACAATTTATCTGAACACATCTGCCATGAAAACTACAATTCAAACTGCATATCAACAACTATAGAGCAAACAACCAACAACAAAACTCTGCTATAATGATGTCACATGCAAACTTTACCACCTGCCATAATGATCATCTATCTCAGTGGTTTTTCCTCATAGAAAGCTATGTGTTATCATGATGTAAATCAATTTATAAATAAATACATAGGTTGTTGACAATCCAAGTATACTATTTATCAAGATGCCCTAAGAATAAAATATAACTCACCATTGTTTTTTAAATACTTGAGGGTTTATTGGAAGAAACCCTTACACTGCAGGACAACTACTGTATAACTTCTCAGAGCTTCTCAGCTACTGGACTGTATTGTACTACTGTAGAAAAGCCACTAGAAAGGCCATAAAACTAGCTAGAGCTCTACGTTAAAAATCTATCAATGTAGCCAATTTTCAGGCGAGCATGCGAGCTGCCATCCCGCCTAGTTTTTATAATTTTAGATGAAAGCATGCATTTGTGACTCCTAAAATACAGTGTAGAGCGTCTAACAATCTGCGTTATTTGGGCGACCTTGAGCCCCTCTCAACACGTACTACTGAACTCAATTAATCTCAGTCTCACTGACTGTGTGATCAAAAGATGAAGATCCCACAGATTCTTCTTGTGATATGATTGGCCAAAGATATGGTGGACAACGGCGGTTAGGTTCTGACATAGATGCGCTACGACAATAAATATGTGTAGTACATCACTGTAGCTAATCTTTTTTTTAATCTACAACACACCTAATTTATAATTTCCTTTTTAATTGAATTAACTTTCAATTATCTTTCTTTTCTTTTTACTCGTTACTTTCCCTTTTCCACAACCGAGAGTCGACCATGGCACAGTAATATTACTGTTATGCCCAATTGCTGTTGTGTGAATGAGCAGGGAGCCTCAAAGAAGGTTCATCTAGTAGCTGTAAAAAGCTCACGGCAAGACCAAGAGTAAAAAAACAAACCGATCAAGAAAAATCCTTTTCTCATGAGTGATAAGAAGAAATCTTCTAGTCATGGATCTGCACCGAAAGGTGATCGTGAACCCGGCCTCACTCCTCCCATTCCCTTCGTGCCCACGACCTCTGCAAAAAGATTATTTTATTGTGTAATATATTTATCTAAATTTGTTAACATCTGCATGTAAGTAAAAGATTTTAATTTATTTGTTAACATATATGTATGCTGTAATATTACAATCACCCACATCTGCAAATGTTTTGCCAACCAGTAATAATAAAATTAAGTACCTACACCACGCTACGTATAAAACCTGTACACAGAAGAAAATGCACTACTGTAGAGGGAATGTTAGTACTTGCAAAGGCATGTACGAGGATCATGCGAATGTGTTCCAGCATTCATACAGTAGTGTAGTGATGATACAAAACAGTAGGTACAATTGTAAAGTACTAATAATTCAATACTGGTATGGTTTAGCGTTCTAGAGTACCTAAATGTACACAACAGCCATGATGTGCTCTCTGGTACTTCAAATCTAAAACAACGCAACGGTGGTTTTATGGCACCCAACGCTCAGTCGCAATCGCCAAAATTGAGAGAAAAAAAACAATTCAACGAACGAAAGGAAAAGACCGCAACCGCATGAATCATCATGTTACCCACCTTTTCCGAAACCGTAACCCCCTTAGATAGTTTCGCGAATGCAATAAAACTCATTATTGATGCATCTCGGATCGATCCGAGATGTGCCACCATTTTACCCAAGTTTGCGGTGGCTTTTGCCAACTTGGCAAAAGATCCACAAGCAAAGGCATTATCCCTCGGCGCTACCATATCAGCACCACCATCAAATACCCCAGTTTCTGATCGTCAAGTGAAAGCAAATCAATATCTTTTGGAAGCAAGTAGTAATATTTTACGTGCTGCCCCATACTTCCCAAATGTAGTCACTGATCTCGTCCCTCTCATTATTAAATGCATGGCTCCGCCCTCCTCAGAACCGTCTGGCTTTGCATCAACAGAAGTTGGTGCTGAAACCAGCACGGTGAATAGTGAGGTGCAGCAGTCTGGTTTTGCATCAGCAGAAGTTGGTGCTAAAACTAGCATGACGGTGAATGGCGAGATGAAGTTGTCTGGTTTTGCATCAACAGTAGTTGGTGCTGAAATTAGCACGTTGAATGGTGAGGTGCAGCCATCTGGTTTTGCATCAACAGGAGTTGGTGCTGAAATCAGCGAATTGAATAGTGTGGTGCAGCCATCTGGTTTTGCATCAACAGTAGTTGGTGCTGAAACCAGCATGGTCAATGGCGAGGTAAAGGCAATTAATCATGATTCCACCACTGCCTCGGACGAACTACAAACCCCACCCATGGAGATAAAGATCCCCTCATCGGTCCAAAAACATGAAAGAAAAAAGAGAGTATCCAAACCCACATCACTGTCAAAAGAAAATAAGAATCCCTCCAAACCTTTAATTTCAACAGAAGAAGCAAATCTTTCGATGCAAGAAGATTTCAGCTGCGAAGGATCCTCTCTCATCGCATTTTCCCAGGGTAGTAAGGACAGTATCGTACCCACCAGAGATGCAAAGACTCACCATAAGCCAATTGTCAGAATGGGCACAGTGAATTCAGACTCTTTATCAACAGATGGGGGTAAAAGGAAAGAGATGACGGTGCTTGAGAAAACGAAGGTTCCCGACCGTATTCCAAAACGCTCAAAAAGCACCTTTGTTTTCCGAGGAAGGATAATGCACCCCACTAATGACACTGCCACTTTGTATGAAGGGCAGTCTTATTTTAGTAAGGGTGCTACATCATATAGCCGTGCATTGTTTCAAGATGAAAATGATAAGAAAAGTGTCATGTCGTCCAAGGAAGGTCGCGAGAAAACATCTATACTTGAGTTACAGAGGAGATATGAGCAGTGGAAAAGAGTGTTAAACTACGAGCCAGAAGTCAAATGTATTCCTACCCAGACGTATTTAATGATTGCTGTTACTTCCAATGGATCCGACGATGCTCTTTTCCCCATCCAGAGGTACAAGGAAGTGGAGATCCTCATGAAAGATAAAGATTTCCTTGAATATTTGCAAATCAAGAAGATAATCTTGATCCCAAGGCCACTGAATCATCAGTACATGTATTATAGTATACCCAACTTACACAAATAGGTTCACGGTAGCTTACACATTTGTAGTCTTCAAGAAATATGTTTTAAAGATGCAACGTGTCATATTGCTGACATAGTATACCTCGATACTGGACACAGCTTCTCAGACAGAGATCTCGGTATTGAAATTCGATACAAAGATCGACTTCCATTTAACCAACCTATTCTTCGTGATTTGATTCCATATGTTGCTAATGCCATGGATTCAAGTACTACCCCAGCACGTCCGATTCCCTGTTTATCTTTGGGATGGACCCTAACCAATGCCCACGAATACAAGAATAACAGGGTAAACATATTGGGGTCCATAAGTCCGTTTTTATCTGATGGGGGGATGAGTTGTCTTCACCAGTGTGAGCGTGACAAGATAATTGATCTTGCTTGTCATGTTATTCGAACTTTTACCCCATGTGGGAAAAATCCTTATCCTTTTTTTCACTCGGAGAAGACAATAATGGCAATGAGAAGAAAATTTGCTATCAACTTCCTTAATCAGCTTGGACGTACTCAGCATGCCGCTGAAGAAGAATACTTTCGGGCGGAAGGTATTCACTTTGTATTTACCAATTTTGTTCCTTTTCATATTGATACGAATAATGACAAAACACCAGGTATGAATGACACCTTGGCAATCAATTGCCAATGTGTAATCGGGCAAGAATTGGCCGCAATTCCAAGCATGAGGAAAGCCATGAAGTACTTCCAACTTGACATCGGTGATCCCCTTTCCTTTTCTATGGTATTATACTCTAGGAAAGTGGTTGGGAATTTTGTCAAAAAACATCTTCGGACAAACACGGTTATAAAGGCAACATGTCATGATGACAAATCAAACTTACCAGACTCATGGTGGCTTATAAAACCGTTTCTTGTGGAAATTGAAAGGGTTGATTCGGAGATGAATACAAACCAAATATGGGATAATCCTTCCATATTGCATGAATATCTTAAGAAAAAACGCCGTGATCGTGATAGCGGACATTATCGTGGATGGTATGTTCCTCTACTTCCTGGATATGACAGGATGCGGCATTGGTCTCCAATCAAGTATCTTGTCGATGTGCTACATGCCAGACACATCATTGACATGACTCGAGACAATGTAATGGCGTTTATATGTTTCTCTACGTTTCAACATAATGGCCACTGTTTCATCAGCTCCATAATTGATGAATTGCTGATGTCATCCAATCCAGAGGATACCACTTTTTTGCAGGACTACAGTGATCACGGACTATATGCAGCACTGGTTCTTGCCGCAGTATGCAAGAACCAGTCTCTTTCGTCAATGAAGTGCCGGTTCCAAAGCTGTCAAAGGGGAACATCTTCCGCCCATATGATTGGGGACAGCATGGAGTTGCTTCACCTTACCGATGTGAACTTACTTAAAGAAAGGTGTTTCTATATTGTTACCGAGCTCGCTATAGAGTGCAACAAGTTGTATTACGACATTCTGTCTTTAAATTCAGATTCATAGTATCCCTCGTCATCATCGGCATTGAAATCGACCGCACTTGGTAGCTCTTGATGAACATCCGATTCTTGTGGAAACTCGATGTCACTAGTCACGGGCTGACTACCATTGAGTGGCAGCTCTCCATTTGTACATTTTTCCGATGTACCGTTAGATTCTACAGAAGGACCCTTCTGCAAAGTCTTAAGAACGTCACAAGTCGTGGTTGTGGTGGGGTACGTTTCTACTCTCACAATTTCTTTCTCAACTGTGCCCTTTGGGTCATAATCTTTGGTTAACCTCACTACAACTTGAAGGGAACTTGCATTGGGATGCAGTGATGTATTCTGCCTTTGCAACGCTAGCATTCCTGTGTTATTGGCAACGTTCACTAGATTTCCCTGAAGATCATGAAGTGCGTCAACATAAAAGTCATAGTGTTGTTGATTGTTCCAAGGTTGGGAAGAAAGTTGACTTCCTTTTATCGCAGAACTTTTAGCAAGGGCAGGTTCGGGTGCTAGAATATACAACTTGTCAGTTGCCTCGTAATCAGCACGGCTGCATTGTCTGTTATGGGACAAATGACGGTTCAAACTATCTACATTGATGAAATCGTCCCTTCCGCAGTATCGGCATGACAAACATGAAATGTGGTTACTGCAGTCACTACACTTCATATGATGTGCAAGTTTTGCAGCAGAGGCAAACTCTTCCTCACATACTTTACAAAATCGTGGCATATTGTCCTGGTCTTATACGTTCTAAATGTGAATTAAAATTTAGCGAGTGGAGTAATATCATCAAACCTGGGCTCTTATTTGCACAGGCCTTACCAAAGCTAAATTATTTGAGATGAAGATATTTGATATTTGTCTTGTCATTGCTGAGTGCCACCACTGAGTCATTACTTGGAAGGGTGGCCTTGGGGGGTAGGGGGTTCGGTTAGCACCACATCCTGGTACGTGAGTGAGTCGACTTGTTGGGGGATACATGCGCCAGTTTTTGACCGAATTCTACACTACTTCACCTATTATACATTGCATTGAATATTGGATCAGTTCCCTCATTTTATCATCTTTGCTGATAACAAAATTAAAAAGTAAGATACTTCTACAACCACGAGAAAACGATGGTAAGGACGATTAATTGTTCTTCTTTTACCTACTTTTATCATATCTTGTTGAGCTAATCGTCTCAAACTTTGATATTAAACGTACCGTAAATCAGATTCCAGGAGGTAGCATGCAATTATCCCTGCCAATGCCCCCATTGACAGGAGCACCCATAAGAGGTAGCGCGAACCGATTGGAGGAACCGTATGACATTGGCCTAGCCTCTAGGAGGAGTTTTTCACCAAGCAATGACTTGGTGCGAAACTCATCTCCTGCTCTGCTTGGGACCCCGGTAGGGAGTGAGACGAGTAGTGTTTCAAGACAGACATCTGGACACGTTGTATTAGGGAGTCCTGACTCCAATGCCAAAGAAAAGCTACTCGCTATCTACACGGAAAAGAATTCTACTCATGAATTAAGTAAACTTGATAAAACCAACATTGCCGAGGTTGCTAAACAGCATGTTGTTGGAAGGATGAAGTTTGTTCTTCCCGATAGGAAGTTTCCATCCTTTTGGCAGCCAGATTTATTGGCAAACACGCCGGTGTATGTTGATGCCTTTTTTGATTCCTACGGGTATCGATACAGTAACCGGAAGACAGATTCTGTAGTTCTGGAAGAAGCGGCAGAACTTTGGAAAGCAGCAGCTCCCAAGATCAAAAAGATTGTAGACAACCATCGTTCAGGAGTGGCACAGAAGATGAAAACCGATGTGTTGAAAGGTATGTGTAACATTCTGTATATCTATTGCGATTCCAATGCCTTTATCTAATGATGATCATGTGTTGATATGTTATTAATTCAAAGGATTGACTTACCTCTCTACTAGGAGGGGTGATTCTGTGCAAGATTCCGAATTTTTTGCTGAGAATCCCATCTACAACAGTGACGTTTTAGATGGTTTGGAAACACTGTTTCAAACCTATGTCACTAGTACTGATGCCAAAAAACTTTCCAAGGCTCGCATAGAAGATGTTAATGCTTTTCAAGCTTTTGTTGTTCTTTGCTTGAGGCACACAATCGGTGTCATGACATGGAAGTTGAAGCATCGTAGGGTAGCCGTTTCAGAACTTTTTTCCATCAGTGACGAGGCATTGGCCCTAGTCATCTTGGAGAATAATGCACAAGTGTGGAAAGATAAAGTGCAAGGACTTAATTCTACAGCAGACAGAACCAGGGGAGGACGATACATGACTAGGTCGAAGAACGGAAGTATCAGAAAGGAGTGGAGTCAAAAGGGGTTAGAGCGGTTCAATGACATGTTTTGTCAGGTTAGAGAGCTGCGCCTAACCTCTTTAAGCACAACAAATGAGAAGGCTTTGAAAGATACATGGAATAAATCAACAGGAACTCGTGGGCGCAGGGAAACCGCACAGTTTCCTGAGGACGAAATGGGTATTGGTGTCGGAGGAAGAGGACGTGTAACTTTTATTTACGAGGGTTAATTAACAATATAACATTGTTTTCATATTGATTTGAAGTGATAATTATCAATCTATGAATAATTGATATAATTA
The DNA here is from genome assembly GCA_019693545.1 of Chaetoceros muelleri. Lineage (NCBI taxonomy): Eukaryota > Bacillariophyta > Thalassiosirophyceae > Chaetocerotales > Chaetocerotaceae > Chaetoceros > Chaetoceros muelleri. Next base: position 3,885 of record JAAMXU010000396.1, on the reverse strand, counting down.
TTACGTATCTATGTCTTGTTCATTTCATCTAAGTTTTGGTATTGATATGCAACATTGAAATTTGTGCCATATTTTTCATTTGTTATACAACATTCGTGTTAACACTAACTCTGGCCGTTGCGGTGTAAAAAAAATTAGCGAGTGTAGTATTTCAACCAGGGTATAACTACCGCAGTACACTGAGTAATATGTACGCGATATTTTAAAACTGAATTTTGGTAATATAAATGTTGGGAGATATTATGAGGTAAAATTAATATTACGCCTAGATATATTCATAATGCAGAGGGAAGGTGGATGATAGTGATGAGCCACTGACGGTGGATATCACAATAAAAAAATCCGTCTAAAAAGCCGACAAAGGACAATACCGAGAAGAAACAATTCTCGGCTATTGAGACATTCACTGGAAACAGAGCTTTCGTAGTGACTGTTCTCAAGAAACTCCAGACGGAGATTTTTGAGCATCTTGAAATCGCAAACGACTACAAGAAAGTGGACGCGTGTTTGGATTACCTGTTGCAGGTAACTACCAACCACGCACAAGACCAGTTGGTCAGTATTTTCAAACAAGGAAGACAACAATTCGCCGAATTGTTCAACGTCTCAGAGTATCAGTACGATGCTTTCGTCAGAGACAAGAATGTCTTCTTCGAATGGCTCCTTAATGGAAACTATGTTGCCGCCCCTGAGAGCACCCTTGAGAAGCTCGGATCCAGTGCTGATGAGCACTGCCAACAATACGAATCGTACTGTTGGTTCAAGATGGGGAAACTCATGTGGGTGAGGCATCGGACTGTGTTTGAAGAACACATTCATTACCTCAAGAACAAATCATCAAGCCCTACAACATGGCTATAAGAGACTTCTATGACCGCGTCCTAGAGATGTACTCTTATCTTCATTACATGCAGCCGCCTTCGATGAACAATCAAGCGTGGCATGAGGCCAAGTGGCATATGCTCTACAATCAGCCGACTGAAGAGCGTCTTCGTGTTGCGATTTGCAACGGCCTTCCAAGATTGATGCAGGACAAGCTCAATCAGAAGGACGAAGATTACTGCATGGTCAATAAATGAGACTTTCCTTGACTATCTCTAGTATCGTCTCGAAATGGAAGATAGACAGGAAAGGGCCGAGAAGCAGAGGCTCAAGGAATCCCTCGAGAAGAAGGGAAATCTCAAGGCTGCAGAAGCAGTGGAAACTGGTCGTATCCCGAAGAAGGATAAGAAGCGCCAGAGCAACGCCTCTGGCAAAGGCAGCTCCAAGAAAGCCAAGAAAGGCAAGTATTGTGATTGGTGAGCTGACCACGGCAAGGATGACAGGTTCATGCATAGCCACAATGAAGCAGATTGCAACTTCAAGAAGGCTGCCGAGAAGGAAGCTGACAAGAAGAAACGATCCAAGAGTGGATCCGGCAGATCGCTCAATGCTCTCAAGAAAGAGCAGCGTAAGATCAAAAAGATCCTTAGGGATGATTCCCTCTCTTCCGAGGCGAAGCAGTGTAGAATCAATAAGATCTATATGATGGTGGCTCCAGCCACAAGAGGAAGCGTCATTACTATTCCTCTTCTTCCTCCTCCTCCTCCTCCTCCGATTACTCCTCCGACTCTGACTGATATGCCCCCAAGTCAGATGGAGATCCTTGTCTGTCTAAAGAGTCAAGTATAAAAAAAAACAAACAAAAAGAAAAATAAATATAAAAACAAATATAAAAATAGTGGAACAGTGAAAATGAATAAGAATAAGAGTAGTAATAGGCGTGTGAACCGCTTTGATAAAATAATCAGTAGGAATTTGCACCCGAATGTAATTTTAGTATCAAACATAGATCGTATTTTATGTAGTACTAAAACTGAAAGTAGTGTAGATAGGACATCTGAGGATGTTCCCAAACCTCTGACTTTTGTCAATGTCCACCGTAGTAAGAACGATTTCTCTGTTGTTCATCGCAGACTAATCGCGCTAGTGGATCCCGGTTCCACCCACAGCATCGTCAAACGCTCCTTCGTTGATGGAGTGCAAAACAAAAAGATGCAAAAGAACAAAGTCTCCTACATCGTTTTGCTATTGACAATAGCGACGGTGAAGGAATAGGCTACGATGTTATCATTGGCCAAGATCTCTGCAAGGTTATGGGAATTGATCTTCACTATAGCGATTGTACCATTCAGATGAATGGCATGTCTATCGCTATGAAAAGCAGCAATTACCCGTCACAGAAGGCTCGTAGGACCGCTACAGTCTGCACAGTGTGAAAAATAAAAAAAGCCTCCGCTAGGTAACCGAAAAATCTTATTTTTGAACATTATCCGTTCTTGCTGCACTTAGTTACCTGGTAATGAACAAAGAGTCTCGTAAATGGACAATTCAAGTCAAAGAAACTGTGATAGTAGTATATTGAACATTTAAGTTAAAAAAATAATTAATATGTATGAAATATTATAATTAATAATAACGGAATACCACTTAAATGTCATCAACCCAACCATACCTGAATGGTCTTTCGATTCCACTATATAGGGAATTGTATGCCCACATGTAAAGACAATCTAGAATTAGCATTGCCTTGACAGTTAAGACTGCTCGATTCCAAAACATACTCAGCATACTCCTAGTGAACTGGGCTGTATGGGTAACCATTCGCGAATCCAATTCATTATCCGAAGTCACCGGGTGATTGACTCCAATATGCTTCACCATCTTCCAACCTAGATAGACATACCGAACATCTGACCTTTCATTATAATCACCACCGAATACATTATTCTCCCATGCCTCAACAAAACGCTCTTCTGTCCTCCAGGTTTCCACCACCGCAATGGCCTTAACGTATTTATCAATAATATGTTCTATGTCAACACTAGGTGAAACAAAATCCACAACTTCACCAATGATGTTCCCGACCTTGAAGTTTCCTTTTGTCAACTTTCCACCTTTAAAAAACGAACCCTCATCCCATGACTTTTTCATCGTCATATACCCTGGTGGGTTGTAATATTCCTTAATCATGAGTAACAACTCATTCAAAATATCCCACCCTTCCACATGTGACAGGGTTGTTTGCTTTCCCTCATTCAGTCTCACCAAACGGAGTTTCTCTCTAGCAATTTCCTCAATCATCCACCTCTTCCTGTCATCAACACTAGGAGGATCGCCTCTCCCCAATCGCCACCACATTAAACCATCATGGTCACCTCTCATGTAGTAGTTGTAGTCAGGAAATATATTTGTAGGATAGTCACGAAGAAACACAGCATCATCATCATACTTCCTCTTGACTGACCTTCTTTGTTCTTCGAACCCACAATCACAGTCGTCAGGGAATAATTCTCTATCACAGATACAATGAGTGCGATGGGGATATGCATTAAATGGTGCCAATCTCATTTTTTTGTTTCTTCTGGTTTTATGAGTTCTATACCAACCTATTTTCCTGACTCACAGAGAATAAAAACTCAACCAACGCAAATTTCCCTAACGAGGTGCACCATCATCTAAAATATGGGGACATAGTGCGGCTCTATGTGCACTTATTTTCCCTACAGGTGCACTATATAGTAATAGTTAACCATCGCTAAAATGTACCAAATAGCTACGCTGCATCAAACACAGTAACGATACTCATATTTTATTTTTTCCTCTATCTCTCACATTTCACAATCATTCCATAAAAAAATCCTAGTCATAATACCACCAACGAACCTATCAAGATAACAAAATGGAAACTAATGTAGAACAAACAAATCCCAACATGGAATTTTCAACCTTCAATCGAAATGCAGGTTTACTAGTAAATCTGCTTCACAAAGGAATTGAATCTGGTGATTAGGCATGGGGGGTCCCAAAGGGCACCCCATGCACCACCACTCAGAATAGGTCTCG